>JBBBDQ010000614.1:0-35000 GCA_037127315.1 Ascarosepion bandense | reverse complement strand
CACTGCTATATTGAAGAACTGACATCACATAACAATCCAGTACTCTCTTCTTTGTTTCTAGCGAAGTTGTCCTGTTTCTTAATACTTTACTCAACTTCTGGAATGCTTCCTTCGCCATGCCAATTCGCCTTCGGATCTCTGTGCCGCACTTTCCGTCTTCTGTTATAACATTTCCCAAGTATTTAAATTTTTTTACCTGCTTGATTTTAGTATCTCCGACCTGTATTTGGTACATTGGGCTGCCCTTTTTACTGATGACCATGCGTTTGGTTTTCTTGCAGTTTATTTGTAGTTCTTTCTTGTCACTCTCTTCAGCTATCTTCTGTAGGAGATCTTGTAGTTTCCTTTCTCTGTCTGCTATCAGCACTGTATCATCTGCGTACCTTCGGTTGTTTAAATTGTGGCCTTCGATGACGAATCCAGGAATAACTTCTAGTTAAATGTTTTTTTCGCTTCAAATATAACGGTTGACAAATTGCTAGCGTTCATTAGAACGTGAAAAGTTATATTTGAAGCGGAAAAAAGATTTACCGTAATTTTTAGCAACACAATTTTTTCGTTTATTTTTTTGTTACCATAACTCACACCCCTGAAAATGATCTCGGAAAGAGATTGAAAGTACTTGAGTATCTTGAGAAATGAATGATAATAACATCTGTCAACGTTAAAAATAAACAGATATAATGTTTGCAATTTATTTAATCTGACATATATGTATGTATGTATGTCTGTATGTCTGTATGTATGTATGTATGAATAAAATAAACATAGAGTAGGTATTAAAAAAGTGTCTTTAATCTAACATGTTTCACTTTAACAAGCTTCCTCAGAGATTTTTAAAGACAAATGGTTTAATTTTTTTAAACTTTTAAAAATTATATATATATATATATATATAAACTTTTTAAAAATAAAAAAATCATTCAATAATGAATTAGAACACTCTCAGTTACTGAAGTATGTTTACATGGTATATGACATGCTAAAAGCCTGTTTTCTTCTACCGAGCGCCCATAGATCAGAGGTAGAATCGCCGACTGATGACAATTTTCTCGGGTTTCATCCTGGCCCAAAGCAATCGCATACCTAACCGTACTGTTGAGCTGTGATTCAGCGAAGCAAAAATGTCTGCGAATGATTATGTATGTGTGTGTATATAGATATATTTAACATACATTATACTTTAGAACATGTTCCATATTTTATTTGTTCCTTATTCAATTGGATATATATATATATATATTAAATTTATCCCATACAAGGCAGTAAAGTCACTAAGACACACGGTTCTTAGTGTGAAATAATAAGAAAAAAAACATTTATGAGCGAAAACAACAGAAATGTCACCAGTAAGAAAATAGTTAACGATTGATATTGCATTTAAATTTTTGAAGGATAAAATTGGCTGGAAAGTTTGGAACCGGAAGAGTGTTCACCAATCGAGAAGTGCAAGAAAAAAAATTGTTGACAAAAAACTGACGATTATATATAGGTAATTCAATTGTAAATTTATGAGACCTTCTTGCTAGTCTAGTACTGCGTTTAAATTCATAAATCCAGGCACCATTTCGAAGAGTTCATTGAAACAATTACTATGAAAATATTTATAAAAAAGACACAAGTAAAGAACTTTCGGGCGACGGGAAAGTGACTGAAGCAGAGACACCAGGTCAGAACCAATAATATTGCTGATTATTATTTGCATTTTGTCAAGAGTAGCAGAAGCAGAAGACCATATTTGACAACAACGTTCAAAGCACGAACAAACTGTAGTCTTATAGAGATGTAAGATATATTCTCGCATGAAAAATTGTCACAGTTAACTAATTTTCGTAGAAACAGACCTAGCATTGGATTCAATATAGTCTTTCTATTTAATGTCAGGATGTGCGTTGTGGCACAGTGGATATCAGCTCGGAACAAGAACTCGGGGAGCCGAGTTCGAATTCCAGTTGAATTCATTGCATTCACTTACGCGCAAAAACCCTTGAGAAAGGTATTAATCCATTTCATCCTTCCAGTTTTGGGTTAAATAACAGGACAGATTGAGTTCTATAGCCTTGGCTGGCAACCAGTCTACCGCAGAAACAATGGCAACCTACTGCGGGATAAACTTCTGCCCAGTCAGTTATGTCTCTTTCGAGACATGATCGCCCAAGCGTGTATCACGTATGGCGTTTAACTGACTGTATAAAATTGTATATATTATTTTCGAAGTATGAACAAAAACGTTAGCATATGCAAGATATTGTATATACCAAAAAGAAAGGAAAAAGTATATATTGTTTTACTTTGTGTTCATCTTGGGAATAAAGTCCAAAAAACAAAAAACAAAACGTGAACAATATGGTAGAGTTTCAGAATACATTTATCGATCCCTGCTGTGAAACCTTAGTTTACAATCTAGACTAGTGCATCATTGACTATAAGTTAATTTTTGTAAATACGTAAAAGCCCAATTTTCGACAACTACAAGCCGTTATAAGCATTTAAGTTGATTTGAACGAAGATCTGTAGCTGTCAGTTGTAATAACCCAACAGCCGCATTTGTCTATGACATTGATTCTAATCCTGAGTGTTTATTAAAAACGTAGCCATCAACTAATATTAACCGATTCTGTTAAATGCCTCATAAATCAGAACTTTAAAAACGCTCGCTTTTATATCAAATAATCAGGTTCTTTTTGACAGAGACAATTATTCAGCAAGCTCAAATCTATGAGTTAAATTGAAGAGTAGACTAACCTCTATAGCTTTGGGTGGAAAAGAGTCTAAGAGAAGTAGCAAGAATCACGCCACTATCTTTTCTAAGAGTGCAGGGCAATTCACAGATGATAGAGAATAATCCGTGGTAAATATGAAGGAACTTAACGTTAAAATACGTAAATGCCACTATTTTCAAACAAGAGCATGTAATCAATAATATAACGAATTAAATTATGTTTTATTATTTAAATTAACATTTTCTGAACATGATGTTTTTTTCGTTATCGAATTTATCAAATCTGCTATGTTCTCTTGTAAGTTTGTGGGATAAACTTCTGCCCAGTCAGTTATGTCTCTTTCGAGACATGATCACCCAAGCGTGTTTCACGTATGGCACTTAACTGACTGATGGAAAGCAGAAGAGATCTTTTAGATGATTATTAGAAAGCAATTTTATTTTGGTATATATTAAGCATGACTGAAAATGGGAATGGTTATCAGGCAATCAGTTTATCGTCGCAGAAGTTAAATTCTAAATTAACATTGATTTTCATAGTACCTTTATTAATTATTATTTTATTTTAGTTTTTATTGGGTCAAGCTAGCTTGGACATTCATGAGTCTATCACGGCAACCATAATGATCCTGCATCAAGGTGGGAAGGTGATTAAGACGGCATCCTAGTTTTGTCATTATAGGTGATTGATGGGCGACTAACCAATAGCTAGTTGTCAAGAAATCATTCGCAAGTTTTGTTTCGCTTGCCAGTATCCTACAAAGCACATCTTGCATTCATGTAAGATTGTAGAAATATCAGGGATGAATCCCTAGTGCTGTGATTTCTTTGGATGTCAATTCGAAGAGATATTATATATAGCTCCCATCATTCGAGTGTAGGTTCCATCAAGCTTATACACAAGGGTTTTAGTTAATATCCAAGCAGTAGTCAGTCAATTAGTTAAGTGCCATACGTGAAACACGCTTGGGCGATCATGTCTCGAAAGAAACATGACTGACTGGGCAGAAGATTATCCCGCAGTAGATTACCATTGCTTTCTGCGGTAGATTGGTTGCCAGCCAAGGCTATAGAACCCAATCTATTCTGCTATTTAACCCATAACTGGAAGGAAGAGACGGATTAATACCTTTCCCAAGTGTATTTGCGCGTAAGTGAATGCAATGAATTGAACTGGAATTTGAATTCGGTTCCCCGATTTCTCGTTCCGAGCCGATATCCACTGCACCACAACGCACATAGTACCATACATTAACATCAGCTCTACAGTGGCGCAAAAGAATCTTTGTTTGAGGTTTTCTGGTAGATAAGATTTCCAGATTATATATCATTTTATTCAAGTCGGCTCAAACTTTAGATTTGCATATTTTCACATCCTTTTCCGTCGAAACTATTTCAGTTCCTAGATATGTAAAATATCCGACAGATTTTATTGATTCACTCAGGATAGTTTGTATTGAACTTCACTGGTTGTACTGTTACTTTTTTCTTATTTTAAAAATTAGTTTTATATCTACAAATAAATTTATAGTCTAATCTAGTAATATTTTAGTTGTAAGCAGTATCATTGTACGGTTCAGCATTTTTGGTTGGGAATTTATCCGATCATAAGTATAGTGAGGGTTTTAACGTTGTTTTTAACAATTTGTTTACATTATTCTCAGAAAGAATAAACTGATCTGTTTTAAAAAAAAGTTTGCCCTTTAAAAATGGGCGCCAGGGAACATAGTGAAATCTTGTCAAATATTTGCATTATTTATGCAAAACTATAATGTTTTGTGTTATTCATTTTTGTTAAATATAAAACATCGTGTTTTTGTCGAAATCCAGCTGAAAAATAATCTGGTCATTTGTTTAATGAAAAGTAGCGTAATATTTAAACACAGACACCCTTGCAATAGACAATTGATTAAAAAAAAGTGTTTTCGTACAAAACTGGCTTTTGTAATTGATCAGGCTATTTTAGTGTCAAAACACTTCATATTGTAACTTATTTCTCTATGTTTATATTCTTTTCATGATTGAGCTAAACAGTAAGTTTATACTGTTAATAGCCATTCCAGCACTTTTCAAAACAGTTCATCCATTCATGCTGGTGTCAGTCTCTCCGTCCTACACTATACCTGCAATGAAAAGAAAATCAATAATATAAATATTATTCGTTTTGAGTGATTGTTATTAATTAGAACATAAAAGAAAGTAATTAAACTTCAATGCTGTTTGAACTAGCAGGTATAGCTTGTGGGTATAACAAAGGCTTGTTTCGACGCGGCCATTTTGTAGAGATTGATTGCACAAATAATAACATCTTCTGTCTAGTAAGAACAGTTTTCTTTCGTTAAAAACCAACGTCAACTGCTGCAGAACGTGGGTTGAAGGCATAACATTTTAGACCACCGTTTGTGTAGTGAATTCACTTTTCACAGGGTGTCATTGGTTGTATCCTAATACTAGATTCTGTTAAGCAGGTTAAATAAGATAAATTTCGTCAACGCGTACACACAGTTATATATAAATGTAAAAGTCCATGTACACATGCATATATAAACACACACACACACACACATCGAATTTATGTTTTGTTAGCCAGTATTCTTCATAAAAAGTGGTCATTAAGTTCATTCTTCAATATTTCTTCACTTACTCACACACATATAATATATATATATATATCTCATATGGAATGCTGGTGCTAATAAAAGAGTTATCGATGTAATATAGCAGAGTTATTAAGTATATATTAGTAACAATACGGAAGATTTTAAACGAAAATAACGCAAAGATCAGTTATAGCTACGTTAATAATATCGATAAATCAATATCCGGACAAAAACTATTTTAAATAAATACATTTCCAACAAAGACAACGTTAGTTTAAAAAAAAGATAAATGCAACTGCTGAAAAATTATGATCTCTCTCTTAAACGGCCAGTGTAGGATTGATAATATTGTACACTGATACATCATATATTCCGATAATGATATCAAATGTTATTTTGTTGTTACTGAGAATTCTTGGAAATTAAGTTTTATCATCATCGAATGACTTTAGGCAATGTGAGATACATGAGCAGCACTTCTCTCTCTAAATAATTCTGGTAATTAAAAAAATAATAGGAATAAACCTATTATTACGTGGGATATTGTAACAAAAGCCAAATCGTTCAATTGGAAAGGTGATAGTTGTAATTTATGGCCGTACTAAATATGTACTTATCTTAAAACAATAGCTGATTAAACAAGAGAAATGAATCGATGGTTACATGTAGACATAATTTTTTTTATAACCGTTTCACCCCAAGCAAGGCATTACTGCCACTTGTGCGCAGGGGTTACATAAGAGAGTGAAGAAACAGGTTACAGGGAGTGTCGTAGAATGGGTGAAAGAAGGATGTAAACACTGGCGTGAAGAGAGCTACGTGAGAGTAAAGCGGAAAGGGCGGAGAACAAGATACAGAGGGTGTCGGAGAAAGGATGGAATCAAAGAAATAAAAGATGGCAATTAATGTTGCATTTAAACTCTTAGAGATTGTAGCTATCAGGGAAGCAGGTATACAGAAGAAACTCCACAGGCGGGAAGTGCGAGAAAAGAAGCTGGTAGAATAGAAGTTGCGATTATATTTGATTGTTTTCAATTTAAAAGGGTTGGACCTAGTTGTCAGTCTTGTAGTTCGAGTAAATTCGTGCAGAGGGAGCACCAGGGAGCTGAGCTCGTCGGAGCAAAAGCCTTGAAAGTAATTGTAGAAGCGACAGAGGGAAGCCACACCTCGTCGATAAGAAACTGACTGGAGTCGAGCTGCCAGGTCGGGATTGATAACATTGCATATTCTCTATTGGATTTTGTCGAGATCCGCGAGCTGAACTGCAGGGGCATTCGACGACATGTATTAGCAGTATTCAATGCGCGAACGAATGGTAGATTTGTATATGTATAAGATGGATTCAGACAAGAAGAACTTCCTGGATAAACACAGTGACCCGAACTTAGAAGTAAATTTCGCTATTGATTCAATGTAGTCGTTCCACTTGCGATCGGCTGTGAGAGTTAGGCCGAGGAGGTGCAATGTATTGCTTAAAATAAATATCTGTTGAAATACGTTGATCCAGATTAATTTTCAATGAAAATTATAACCTTCCTCTTTCTTAGCTAAAATTTTATAGAATATTGCTAAATAACGCAGTAATCTCCCTTTATACTTAATATAAAATTAATATTCACAACATGAAAAATGATTATTTTTTGTTTAACATGAAAAATTGTTATTTTTTGTTTATCGAATAAAAAATGCATATATTTTAAATGCTAAATATAGATTAATAAACAAAAACTGTAATCTCCATATTATATGAACTGTTCTAACATTGCGTTAACCAGATGTTGTTATTAAAATTTAAATTACATAACAGTCAGTCTACACTCAGCACCTGAAGACTACGTTGTGCATGTTCTTTATATATATATATATATATATATATATATATATATATGTGTGTGTGTGTGTGTGTGTGTGTGTGTGTGTTGATTTGAAGCTCGCATTGAGTCGTGAAAGTGACAGTTATCTTGCAGTCTTTATCTATCTATCTATCTATCTATCTATCTATCTATCTATCTATCTATCTATCTGTTTTCGATTAGATATATAGAATAGATTCGTTTTATGCATTTACCAGTTACTTAGTTGAAACTAGTGAAAGCCGTTATCGTGTTGTACCCAGTGAGGACTGGACTTACGAACAATGACTCTCAATATAAGGAATATCAATACGAACTTGGCCATCAACACTTTATGGTAATTAGTAGTTTTACACCATAAGCGATTATCTGATGTTTTCCTCCTCTTTGTGTATAGTCTATATATAGGCAACCGAAGGATTTAAATGCATTGAGGATTGGGGAATGTATACTAAATAGATGCTATACTAAAACACAAGGGTAAAATATTTATTTTTTTATATTTGTAACTAATTTTTAAAAATTTTTTAGTGTTGATGCGGGGGTTTGCTTTCATGAATTTGCACGCGTGCTTAATTAATCTGTAATAAAGTAGATATGTCTGAGTTTCTTTCCGTTAGATCACCACAATGCATCGAAGATCTCGTAAAAATACAATGTGACATCGCCCAAGTTTTCCACCGACCGACCAGTGATCAACCCACGATGCATTTCACTCCTCTATCTCGTCGGTGTTTGCCGAAAAGTGGGGCGGAACCTGCTGCATGATTGTAAGGTAACTCGAAGGGCGAAATGCTACATCGAGAAATATGAACGCAAATCCTGTTTTCCATATTGTATTTATACGTTTTATTCTTTTTTTTCTGTGTGCAGTAGGTACGTAATACTAGGGACAACTTCTGTTATATCATTTCTTCTACCTACTAACTCCTCGCCTATCTATTCGCAGTGGCTGATAAAACAAAAATTGTTTCTTCAGAAACGCAACACGTAATTGTTTGTCTCCCGCTTAAAAAACCGAACTTCAAAAGGAATTATCTGCTGATCAATCAAACAAAAACACTTGAGATCTAAATAAAAAAGAAAACCGCTTCTCTTTTATGTGGGTGACCATATCACATCCATTTGTTACTTTTGTTTTAGTTATTCTTTTATTATCGTAATTAATTTTAAAAAGCCCAATGTTTTATTGCCCTCTATTAGTGTTTGCGTTATATTCTTTTGAGTTCAGAGAATCTTATTGCTTTTTGAAGATTCGTAAAAAAGAAAAATGTTAAACAGAAGGAAAACTATTAGGATCAAGCTGCTGTAATGGACAAGTCAAGAATTTTGTTATTGGTTCCAGCCTCTTTCAGATTTCTTTTTGTTACGGTTGGTTTTAGCAATGGGAGAAGTAGTTTGCCAACATGTTTACGCCCGTCCTCTTTCTCTCTCTTCCACTCTCCCCAAGAAACAATACTCATTATTTCTCCATGAAAATAAAACAAACAAAACGAAACCTTACAAAAATGATGCAGAGTCGATGCACTAGGGAACTGCCAATAGATCACTAGAATCCAGAGACTACGTGCACGCAATACAATAGGCTCAAATACCGAGGCTTAAAGCCAGGAAAATAATTAATTCAGTCATGAAATGTCGAAACATTACATTATCCATACTAATATCTCTATTCTTATTTATATTGTGGTGACACCGACCGAGCAAAAGCGATGGACCAGATGTTTGCTCTGTACTGGCCAAAAAGAAAATGACCAAAAGTCGTCTCTGCGCAGGTATATTCAAGCAGATGTTCCGGTTGAAAAATAAAAATTAATCAAATCTCGAATTTCCATTTCGCTAACCTACGCGAATTTTATTTACCAGCCAATTGGAAGCCCAGAATCAAATACAAGTATGAAATCCCCAAACGATCTGTTTTTGATCCAAAAAGCAGATATAAAAAGCGGATACAGACAAGACCCCAGCAGACAGATCAGGCAGAGACCAAGGAGAAGAATGTAATTAATATCCCCTTGACTTAAGTCGAGCAGCTACTACGTTTGCCTCTCTTCACCTCTCATCACTTCTTCCCTGTCTCAAAAGTACTTACTGACCTAAGGAAAAGACATTCCTCACATACCTCCGCTCCCCACATTCCTAAGCCTTTAATCTCTTTCAGCTTATTATTTTCCATGAACATTTTAACCTTCGTTGGACTTATATTCAAGTATTATTTTAATTGTAAAAACATTAATTGATATGTGTATATATAAATGTTATTTTCTACTCCAATTGCCTTTCTTGATTTTATATAATCATTTTGTGACTTATAGTGGGCTATCTACCACAAGGCCAAATTCCGTTAATCTGCAACGGTATACAATTACCCTTCACTATAAAGGGAAACTAATAGATGAGCAACCCACTATAATATAACCGCAAACAATTAACTATTTGATTGATTTGACTTTGTTTAGCACTGAATTATGTAATTATTTCTTTTTATTTGATGTTCAGGTGCAGGAGGAAGTTCATCAGCTGAGAGAGAAAGTTCAAGCCCAGAGCAAAAGTGCTGAGAATCCATTTACTATCGAAGAGTTGGACAGTGCTTTAGCTAAAACAGAACAAGAATTGCAGGTTGTTTGAACATTCTTCTTTAAAATTAAATATCAAAATCATGTTTTGACTTCTGAGCTAAATACAATGAAAATGTCTGTTACTTTAAATAGCTTCAGTGCGTCAACAAACAAGGATCCACTTACACACGAACGTAATTTTGTGTTGTAAAAGTGATATATAGAAAGAATTAAAATACAGTATATTTGTGTGCGAGAAAGATAGTATACACAAACGAAGAACGAAACAACAAATTTATCCGAGGTTTGTAAGAAAAGATACATCAGAATTTTATTTTCATTACACCCAGTATGAATGCACAAAAATAGAAAGAGGAATAAAATAAATATACGTTTTCTCATTGAGTTCATTTAACATTCTTCTTCTTTTTTATGTACCTTGTCTCTTCAGGACGGAGGCGATCATGGCCTTCCATGTTTCCTTATCCCTAGTGGCTCTTAGCACGCTTTCTCCTGTAACGTCTCTCCGCCCCCGTCCTGTCATCCACCTGCTCAGGCCCTTTAAATATGTTATCCGCTGCTTTCCTCTGTCTCTTTTTCCCTCTATCTGGCCTGTTAGTATCAGGTTCTCCAAGCCCTTCTTCCTCATTGCATGTCCCAGGAATTTCATTTGTCTCTTCCTGATGCTCAATATTAATTTCCTTTTTGTTTCCATCATTTCCAGAACCTCGCCATTGCTCACATGCTCGGTCCACGACATCCGCAGCATCCTTCTGTAGAATCCCATTTCAGCTACTTCAAGTTTTCCCTTCATCTTTGTTGATATTGTCTAACATTCACTGCCATATTAAAGAACTGGCACCACATAGCAATCCAGTACTCTCTTCTTTGTTTCTAGTGAAAGTTTCCTGTGGGGGGGGGGTTTAAAATCAAGCAGATACTAAAATTTACATATCATGTAACATAACATTAACATAAAAGAAACTGCAAGAACCCCTACAGAAGGTAGGGAAGAAAAGCGAGAAGAAAGGACTAAACCTCATTTGCAAGAAAACAGAATGCATGGTTGTTAGCAAAGGAAACGGTTCAACGTGCAAATTACAGATTGGAGACATCGAAATCAAACATATTTAGCAAAACTATTTACTTTATTTGGACTATTGTCCTCATTTTTACGATGTTTCGGCTGTTTTACGCTATGGCGTCTCTTCAGGTGCTAGGAATTTCAAAACGGACCCTTTATTACGATCACTGGGGTATATCATTCTCATTTCTTGTGCGACACTGCTTCTGGTAGTCATGAGTTATCTCCCTTTAACCCAACTATCTAAGTTATTTGTTCACCACTGCTGTAGCCTGGTCTTGAACTCACAACTCGACCAAAATAGTTGTGAATTCAATACCAGGCTACAGTAGTGATGAACTATTTAACTTAGAAATGTTAAGTCAAAGAGAGATAACTCATGACTACCAGAAATGGCTTCGTAAAAATGGCAACGAAGATGAGGCCAATAGTCCGAATAATGTAAATAGTGTAAATATTACCTCATCTCAGAAATTTAGACACATACTCTTTAGACAAAGAGTAACAAATTTTTACGGACTGTCAGTTTTCTTATGGTAGTAAATGTTGTATAATCTCATCACAGATGAAGAAGAGACACGAAGCAAAAGAAATGTGGTTCTACATGAGGATACTGTGAATACCATGTTATACGAAGTTCTAAGAACATTCACAGACGTTTATAGTACAACTGTGTAAATTTTCAAGAAAATCGGTTCAGCCGTTTCGGAGTCTATAGGTAACGGACACACACACACACAAAAACACACATACACACACAGACAAAGCTCCATTTATTATGTAAGTTTAGATATGAAACTAACTTCAGGATATATGCTATTTATATAAAACTAACTTCAAGAAGTATATTATTTATATAAGACTATCTTCAGCGTATATGTATAAGCTGTGTTATGGAATGTAAAGGGATATCATGTTTATGTCTAGGTTCCATTCTGAAGCTCCCCTATTTTATAGATTATATATACAAATTAAATAGTCTGTATTCCAATTTTGAAAAAAATCTGAAAACCGAAGTACTTTCAGTCTCAATATTTTCGGATAAATGATTCTCAACCTGTATTGATATATTTATATACAATACGTTTTTGTGTGAACATTTTGTTTTTCATTATTGTATACTTATTTTTGCATCTTATATAACTGCGTGTCTGACCTCTAATTAAATCCTTCGAAAACAAATTATATTTTTAAGTTTGGAGAAGACTGCTCCATGTAACTCAAACTTATTTGTGCTAGCTGAAAATTGAGGCACCCCGAGCAAATCAAATTCGCCTTATTTGTTTATATCATATCATTAGATATAAAAGTAGCAAAAGACAAAATAATACAAATTGCCCTGAAGTCAGAGAGGAATGGGTGGAAAGACAAAATGTGTGTCGCAATCATTTAGTCAGCACATCAAGCATTAAACAAGAACGTTGGCTGAGATTATTGAATTGTTTCTCACAACGCGATAGAATTGAATACAAAAAAAAAAAATGAATGACAAAAAGTAAACGTGAAAGAAAACAACCAGTTTTTATTCCCATGCCTATGTGCGTACACAATTGTATCTATATTTGTTTTTCGTATAAAACCATTATTATATTTATTAAATTCTGGAGTTCGATCTCTACCACCTGCCAACACATGAAGATGATTACAATAACACGCTTGAAAAAGTAGGTTAATATGCTGATATACGCATATCTATAGATATCATTGTGCTCTGAACTCCAAGCGTTGCTCAAACAAATACATTAAAAATATGTCGGATTTAATCCATTTCCTAACACACACACACACACACACACACACACACACACACACACACACACATATATATATATTCTAAACATATACTGTTAAATATAAGAGACAATGAATGTCTATTATGTTTAATCACGAGCCGTTCTAAACATTGTATTTTGGCTTTAATTTCAGGTGAAAATAAAGAAAAAATTTCTCCAACATTGGGATTACTTTTTATTAAGTTGGCTCTAAGCTTTCGGTTCACATAGAACCGCATTACAAATTTACGAACTACGTTTGCTATTTTTGGTAACTGTTATTGTTGCTTAGCAAAGTTTTAGGTCGACACAAGATAAAATCGTCGCTGATGGTAGATGTTTTTATATTAACGTTCTTTTAACCTCTCTGAAGGGAATTCAATCAACCCACTCGCTATAGCTTCGTATAAACAAGCCAATAATTTATTGAATTCCAAAACTGAAATATTAAATAAATGTAGGCATAGAAAGCCTTGGCTTTTGGATTGTTTGCTTATGGTGGGTTTGTATCATTTTTGGTTTTCGTTTTTTGTTTTCGTCTTTGCAATCACTAATCTTAAATTTTAAAATATATGAAATTAAAAATTAAAATTGTTCTCTATAAATTTGTTAGTTGATTAATCGTATCGGGTTTTTTCCTTTGGGCTACGTGCTGACTCGGTCCGAACCCTTTTGACTGATGTTCATGTAATTAGCTCTTTCTTTTTTGAAACCGTTTTTTTCCCTTCTTCGTAGATTCGTGGAAGGTTTTTCGACACGAGTTTAGTTATAATCTCATATATATATATATATATATATATATATATATATATATATATATATAATGCATTTTTATTTGGTTATTCATTAAATATAGCTAATTTTGGTAGAGCATTACAGTATGGGAACACTAACTGTGAAGTGAACGCACTTTATTCGGGAATAAAGTAAGTTTATCTTGTTGGCCATCATTCAACAGTAAATATTCCTTGACTAAGGGAATATATATAAGTTAGACTGGAACGCCTTGGCAGTATTGAGTTGTCCCATCTCGATCATGATGATCCTTTGAAAACATACAGCCGCAGCATCCCTAAAGCATTTCACCAACTAGACATTTTCACCTTATGATGTTATTTTTTATTACTGTTTGCGTCAGCGTGAACAGAAACTGAGAAGACTTGGTGTCATTTCAAAAGGGAACGGAAGATGAAAATATCACCACGACAGAAAAAGAAACACGAAACTTGCTTTCAATATACAAGGTTATTTATTTACGGATTAACCTGGCACTGTCTAGCGTTAGATAGGTAACACTTGGGACATTATCACAGCTAGTTATGTTTTCTCTCACGACAGACTAACAAATCAGATCTTTCATTCAGCCAGTGAAAACCTTGTTCATCTCCAACTTTTTCTCGTCACTCTGATCTCCAACGGTGTTTTTTTTTTACTGTATTCTCTCCGATTACTGGTCACTCTACTCCAACCCCTCTAACCAATTGACATCACAACAGATCGCTTTTCATTTGCTAATGGACGACTTACTGGCGCCAACTGTGACTTTTCTATGTAAGTCCACTACTAGAATACTCTTCTTTCCAGCCGAGTCGCATTGATCCCGAAAAAAACTTATTTATTTGTTTCCACTTGTTTTTAATTGTGGTTGTTTTGATGATTTCCCTTGTAGAGTTTTCCTACTGCTTATAAAACAACAGTCGCTTCTGGCTAAGAAAAAAATCATTTACAACCCACTTCACTTTGTTGGTGTCCTCAGCACGACCAGAAGACCCGATGAAGTATATAATATACTGGACTACGAAAAGAGTTTAATAGAATCTAATAACTTTTCATTCACTTTGATCTAATAATCTTACCATATGTTATTTTTTGCCTGTGTAAGAAACAAGATGCTGGTAGCAGATAATGTTTTCGTTACCGGGTGATTATCTTTGTTGACTTTTAATTATAGACACATTTTAAGAATTTCTTTTTATAGAAAAGCAATTTCTATGGTTACAAAAATAGTCCTTTAACATTCAAATTTCGTTATTTTTCTCTAAACAATAGAACAAGACAGCACAATTTGCGTATCAGATTAACAACAAAGTAAAAACCATTCCTTCGGCGATATTCGAGATTGAACCCCAAAACGATGGATACAACATTCATCTGGGAAATGGTGATGCGGAAATTGCGTGTCAACATGAACAACAACAGATTACCCAACAAAGTCAAAGGCCATGGTATGTTTTTTTTATTTTGATTTCACTAATATTTTTCTCTCTTACGTAAAGTAGTCGAAAATATTTTACTATTAATTTCGATTTTGGTAAATTGTATTCAAGAAAAAAGGGAAGCTTCTCTCAGATCAGAAAAAATATAGGAATTTAATTTGCGGTGAAGATTGCTTACTGATCTAACAGTCTGGAAATAAATCAATAAAGCATGCAATGTAAATCTATTTTCGTTAAATAGGAACAACATTGAATCGTCTATCTTACTCTTGCAAGACTACTAAAATTATTTATTAACTTAAATTTTAAATGATATAAGTTTAAAAGTGTTGAGGTTTTCATTTGAATAATAAGTTCTCTATAACTACAAATGACGTTGCTTGAAGGATAACATTACAACTATTTAATCTACTTTATAAATTCCTGTAGTTATCGACATAGCTCAACCTTAACAATCAGTTATTTTTTTCTTTTAACATAACTTTTACTTGCTTTATGAGACGTGCACGCTTGCCAGGTTTTAAAGATTTAAGGGTATTTGCGCGTAAGTGAATGCAAGGAATATCAATTGGAATTCGAGTTCGAATTCCAGTTGATATTCCTTGCATTCACTTACGCGCAAATACCCTTAGGAAAGGTATTAATTCGTCTATTCCTTCCAATTATGAGTTAAATAACAGGACAGATTGGGTTCTATAGCCTTGGTCGGCAACCAGTCTACCGCAGAAAACAATGACAACCTACTGCGGGATAATCTTCTGCCCAGTCAGTCATGTCTCTTTCGAGACATGATCGCCCAAGCGTGTTTCACGTATGGCACTTAACTGACTGACTGAATTGACTGTAATGAAGTGGAGTGCCAATTAAATGCAAACCCGAGATCTGAATATTTATTATTAAACATTTTATTCACTACAATACATAGTCAGTTATTATTGGTCAGTGTAGGTGTGAAGTGTCTCTCAAAGCCTTCGTCCAATTTGTGAATCTTACATTCTTTTCCGTGGTATGTGAAAGATTAGATTATAGCTCATCATTACAGTTCTTTTATTGTCATTACAACCAACTGCGATCCAAGTGTTGATATCTTACTGGTTGTAGATGGATACTTGAGTAAGCCTCTTATAAATGACTCAGATTTGCAGATATGTTTTGAAGTATATGTCATTTTAATTATTTGGATTATATTCTGTAAAAACGTATGAACACCAATCACTAAAAAAAGAAGAAAAAACACATTAACCTCTACAAAAATTACACCAGTTACTATGAAAAAAAAAAAGAAAAGAAAAAAAAAAACACCAGCAAGTACAAAAACGCAAACCGGTCACTAAAGATAAAAGGAAAACACACCAGCCACATAAAAAACACATCAGCCACAACAAAAAAGTACACCAGTCATCACAAAAAGAATACAATACACTAATCATCGCAAAAAAGCACACGAGTAACAACTAAAAGCACTCCATAAAAAACAAACAAACAAAAAAAAAACATCAGAATTGACAAAAAGCACACCAGTCATTACACAAAAAATACACCAGCCACTAAAAAATGTAAACCAATTACTACACAAAAAGAAAAAAAAAACACCAGCCACCACAAAAAAGCACACCAGTCTCTACAAAAATGTACACCAGTTACTACAAAAGAAAAAAGAAAAAAAAAACACCAGCCATCATTACAAAAAAAACCAGCTAGCACAAAAATGTACACAAGCCACTTCATAAAATGACACTAGCCACTATGAAAATCACAACAGTCACTATAAAAATAAAAAGCATCCACTCCCTAAAAAAAACAGTCACGACAAAAAAAGAAAAAACAAACACGGCAGTCATTGCAATAAAACACACAAGTCACTAGAAAACAAGAAAAAAAAACACCCACCCAGCACAAAAAGTACACCAGCCATTACAAAAAATCACACCAGTTACTTCATGAATGAATAATACACTAACCACTACAAAAACGCACACCAGTCATTATAAAAGAAAAGAAAAGCACGCCATTCACTAAAATAGCACATTAGTCACTACAAAAACAAAAACAAAAAAAAACTACCGACTAGTACAAAAAAACACCAGTCATTGCAAAAAAGAATGAAACACTAGCTATGTCAAAAAGGTACACCAATCACAGCAAAAAAAAAAAAATGAAAAAAAAAATGTATTTAAAAACTGCTTCAAAAATGGACACCAATTACTACAAAAAAGCACACGAAAACAAACTTTAAAAATAATAACATGCGAAATCTTATACTTGCATGAAAACCTCTATTAAAAAGTAACTAATTAAAACAATGATGTTCTTAGTCACTTTGTATTAACATAACACTGTGAAATAATTTTAAGATACAATCATTGAAGTTAACTCTGTAAAACATGCTTGGATGTCAATCATCCCAAAAAAGTAAGTCATCGGGAATTTGGAGGATATTTAAATGTTAATGTAGCTATTATTTATTTTATATGTTAAGTATAGAAATATTTATAGGATCATCAAAGTATTTGCTTATTTATTTAAATTTTTAGAGGAAGTCTTTTAAACTCTACAATTTTGTGTTAATGTTTATCTTATTGTCTGTTTATCTCAATACTTTTGAGCCGAAACAAACTCCAGGTGCTAGTTTTTCATCAAAGATGAAATGGTTGGCCAAAATTAACCCTTAAACTGTAGGCATTATCAATTGATGTTTTCACTGGAAATCAGCGGATATCATCAGTTGATTTTAAAAATTTTCAACAATAAGGCCATTATACAGTTTCGAGTTTGAATGAATGATACGCAACTCTAGGGTTCATGGGGTTACTGTTTACTAGAGTTTATTCATTTCCTGGAGTATTTGCTTGCAAATATAACATGAAATAAGAAACCAAAGCCTATATTATGCCTGCATGCTTACATCTTGAAGAAAAGTGGCGAAAAATGGTGACAACTTCGTGAAAAGAATGTACAATTTTATTATGTATGGTTAGTTTCATGAAATATCACACTGTTAGATATTAAATATTGTAACCTATCAATTGTTTAATTTTCTTTGCCTTTTTAATCTAAAAGAGTTAAAATAATATTCTTATATTTTTTTATATAACTGAAGCGAGAAAATTCATATTTTAAACCGTAGTCTTTATGCTTATTTAAGCATAAGGACTGCCGTTTAAAACAAGAATTTTCTCGTTTTTTAACTGTTTGGCATGCACCTTTGTGCAACCTTTTCTCACTATTTAAGGGTTAATCTTTAAATATTACATTTTCGAATTGATTTTCAATATAAGCTTAAAAAATAGTCTCTTGAGGAGTAGGATACATGTGTAAGTAGTTTTAGAAACTTCTTTATTTCATGTTTTTTGCTGTTGGTTGTAGCGGCCAGAAGGTGCGTTGATTTTGAGTATTTTGATTAGAAAATAGTGTAAGGGTCAGTCAGTCAGTTAAGTGCCATGCGCGATACACGCTTGGGCGATCATGTCTCGAAAGAGACATGACTGACTGGGCAGAAGATTATCCCGCAGTAGGTTGCCATTGTCTTCTCCGGTAGACTGGTTGCCGACCAAGGCTATAGAACCCAATCTGTCCTATTATTTAACCCATAACTGGAGGGAAGAGACGGATTTATACCTTTCCCAAGGGTATTTGCGCGTAAGTGAATGCAAGGAATTCAACTGGAATTCGAACTCGGTTCCCCGATTTCTCGTTCCGAGCCGATATCCACTGCGCCACTAGCCATAAAATATAATTATTAGCGTTGTTTTTTATCAAACAAACATTATTCTGTTACCAGTGTGTCTGCCGGAATCAGTTTCCCAATATTTTTTTTAATTTTATGCATTTTAGTTGACTGCTGTAGTCGTCGGTAGCAAAAGATCAGTATTTTAATGAAGGTAATTTAATGGCAATCTTTCTGAGCATAAGTGGCTTAGTGTATGTGGCACTAAACCGATCCTATGCTAACATTACGTTCATAATATTTTAGGTACACAACTCTCAACTCTTTTGGAGAAAGCTTACTACCACAAAGGCATGCAGCTCGACCATCACCAGGACAGCAGGTAAATATATCTTTGATATTATAATTTGGTACCTGTTGTCGGATTTCCCAATATTTGTTTGCTTAATAAATCCGACTTCACACATACCTATACTTTTTCAGGAGTCAATGTAAAGAAAACTTATATTTACAAATTAACCAATAGAAATCACTTTGATAAACAACTGATAAATAATTTGATAGATAATTGGCTTACATATTTTTACCATGTGCGTATGTAGTCGTAGATTAAAAATAGATACAGTATCTTATTGACCAACCAGAAAAAAACTCAAAATTGATCCTATTCTTGGTCATTCAATTGCATAAATGTGCGTTGATGTTGTTTTACCTTCAAAGGGTTACGAGTTGGACGTCGCATCCATTTGACACGCATTTTCTCATTCTCTCACCTTTTTTTCTTACGTGCAACGAAAGAAAGAGAAATGAGTTGTCTGTTTAGACATTCAAGAAAATCAGACGACACATATATCTCACTCTATCACTCTCGCTTTCACTTTGACTTTTCTTCTTCCTCACAATTGCCCGGCAATTAAATAGAGGAACAAAGAAACAAGTTATAAACGTTTACTACTATCGTGCATGCACAAAAAAACGTCAAGTTTTTTTTTTGTTTTTTTTTTTAATCGTATCACCCCGAGCAAGGAGGTAACGCCACTGATGTGCAGGGGGCTACGTAACAGTGAAAAGATTGGAAAAGAGAAAGCCGGAAACCACATCCTAAACAGGGAACAACGGATGAGCCTCTTAACCTGTTCAATAGACGTGGGTGGAGTGTGAACCGGGCGATAGATAGATCTATCTACTCCAATTAGATAGATCTATCTACTCCAATTAAATAGATCTATCTACTAGGCTTTTCTTAAAAAAACTTTTACTTGAACTCAATAAAATAACTTTTTGCACTTACGTACAATTCTTAATAATAATAAAATTTATGAAATATTTTAATTACAAATCTCACATCTATTATTAAAAAAGAAGATATCTTTTTATCTTTTAATGTTATTCAATCTTCTGATCTTTTAAATGCGGGAGCTTGGTTATGTTTGTCATAAGGTCAATTTAACAAACAGGATCTATGTTCCCTACTCTGTCAATGAGTATCATTGGAATGATTAACGGCTGTTCCCTATTCTTAATAAAATAGTTGGTAAAAACTTACTAGTTTCCGTCAAAAATGATAACGGACTTTTTGTCTGGATATGTAAATTTATTTTGGGTGTATTAGCTGTTGTCAAATAACAACGATAAAACATTTTGTCAAGTGACCTGGCGATGTTTGGTCATTTGATCAGCTGTTGATATTATATTTAAAACTGTTATTAAACCCCTGTAAATATGCACATCAAATTGAGTATAATTAAAGGAAAATTAGGGGTAATTAAAACTGACTTTGATATATATATATATATATATATATATATATATATATATAGCGTATAAAGCGAAAATGTATTGAAAGTGGGCTAATTACTGATTTTTCAACAGTAAATTTAAGCCCAGAATCATACAGAATAGAGCATTTCCTAATAAAATTACTGCCATTAAAATGTGGGATACTTAAAAACAATAGCAATAAAAACAAAATAGAACCCGTAGTAAATTAACAGGTCGGAAGTTAAAAATTGAGAACTGAAATTTAAAAGTAAGCGTCTCCGCGTCTTCACCGTTTCTCCAGATACAGAATTATAATCAGAGTTTGTTGCATATTGTTTCTTCTCCAAACATGTTATTCCATGGATAAAAAAAAAATTGTCTGAGAAGCGATTTTGAGTGCTAAAACGCATAACGTGTTTGTTGACATGTGTCATTGGTATGTTTTCCAATCTTTCTTTGTCTGACTGTCTGTCTATATCTATATATTTATTTTAATCACTTCACCCCAAATAATAATCTGATATGTCTAAAAGAAAATTTTCTACCTAAATACTCACTGTTTTTCAACGTTGAAACAAAATGTACACTTATGTAGTAAATTATAATTTGTACATGTTCTAAACTACAACTTATAATAAATATATATATGTTTATTATAAATTATGTTTTAGGCCATGTACATAATTTCTTCTATATATGTCCTCTTCCCACAATCATATGTTTGTTTCAGTGCTTGGAGTTAAACACTTCCTCAGGGGAAATAAAGGTTTGGAATCATTTTGTGGAAAAATTCAAAAGTCCAAAAAGCAGAAATAGAAGCAGGGAAATAATATGGTATAACCCTCCATTCAACCAATCAGTTAATTTCAAGCTGAGACATAAATTTCTTAAATTAATAGAGAAGCACTTTCCCAAAAATAACCCTCTAAGCAAAATCTTTAATAAAAATACCATAAAATTAAGCTATAGCTGTTCTAATAATCTAGAAAAAATAATCAAAATGCATAACACAAAAATATTGAAAATACACAGCAAAGATAAATCCAACACTAATACAAATCTGTCCCATGACAGCAACCTCTGTAATTATAGAAACCCCAACCAATGCCCCATGACCAATAAATGTCTGATGAAATCTCTGATATATATGTGTTCGATTTCATCCTTAGAAAATCCTAAGGATGAAAAATATATATTGGGAATACTATGAACGTATTTAAAAAGCGCTTTTACAATCACCTCTCATCCTTCAAGAACAAAGAAAAACAAAACATGACGTCTCTCTCCAAACACTTTTGGAAATTAAAAAACGAAAATAAAACACCTAAGGTCAAATGGAAAATTCTCAAAAAAGCAAGAACAGCAAATTCTATAAAAGAACCATGCTTTCTTTGCCTACAAGAAAAAATAGAGGTCCTTAAATATATAAATAGTAACAAGCTCTTAAATCAGAGACACGAAACCACAGTAAACTGCAAGCACATTAGGGACTTAACCCTACAATCATGCTAAGAAATACAAAGAGTTCGATTGATATCCTCATTATAAAAGATAAAAAATGCTATAGAAAAAAATCGATCCAATAAATCCTTAAAGCAAGGTCTATCACTAAAGCCTACACCAATAACCTTACTTAACACAGTAACCTTACTTAAATACAAAAATATTCCGGACTAGAAAAATCAAAATTCCATAAATGGCCCCCAAACTTGAAAAGGAATCAAAATTCATACATTCAAAATCAAGATTAAATATACTACTTCAGAATAATTATATCATACACAAAAATAAACTGTAAGCACACGTAAGATCTAACCCTACAATACTGGGAATTTGAATAAATATTTTTTTATTATTATAAAAGATAAAAAATGCTACAGAAAAATCGATGTAATAAATTCTTAAAATAAGATCTAATGCCCGCAAAAATATCTAAATAAATAAAAAATATATAAATAATTAAAAGAAATAAATAAGACTCCAAACGATAATTTATAGAAAAAAAAGGAAAGAGGGAAGAATTAAAAGAAAAAACCGACCCTCTAAACTTAAAATTAAGATTAAACATACAACTTTATACAAAAAAATGATAAAACGCTAATTCGCATTTACTTCCCAAAAAATACAAATTTAGATTTCTTGAAATAACTTCTCCTAAATACAATTATACTCCAAACTTGAATAAAAAAAAGGAGAAAGGGGAAAAGAAGGAGAAGAGAAAGAAAAAGAAGGAAGAAAGAGGAGAAGAGGGGTATATGTGTGTATATATATATATATATATATATATATATATATACATATATATATATATATTACCGAAAAAATCTAAATTGGAAAGAAAAGACACCACACCCCTATCACGTCTATGAGAACTTAGACACAGGATCATAGTAAATGCATGAATTAGGTACACTAACAGCAGACATCAACCAATTAAATGATAGCCGACCATAAAAATGACTACTCAACAGTGGCCTCTAAGAAATCCTAACCAAAAGATATACCCAACCGATAAAAAGATAAAACATACATTCCAACAGATAATCCCGTTAATCAACAATTTCACACTTACACACCAAATTCCTCAAAAGTCTAACGATCAAAACGAGACATTCACTTAATTACCAATAACTCCAACCAACCCCCACGACAACAAAGAACCAAATATAAACAGAGAATGATTCCAAACCTTTATTTCCCCTGAGGAAGTGTTTAACTCCAAACACTGAAACAAACATATGATTGTAGGGAAGAGGACATATATAGAAGAAATTATGTACATGTTCTAAAACATAATTTATAATAAATATTCACTGCTCTATACGCCATATAACGAGCACTGTTTTAAATTAATATTTTTGACGGAAAAATTTTTTTCTTTTTTCTCTCCTCATTCTATACTCACTCAGATATATATATATATATGTGTGTGTGTGTGTGTGTGTGTGTGTGTGTGTGTGTGTGTGTGTGTGTGTGGTCTAACAATTGTATTTATGCATGAAACAGACTGTCATAACTGTGTAGTGACCTCAATTTCCATATAGGTATTTATGGTTTCTTGTTTTCATATACTTTTTCGTATCTAACCCTTAGATGTAAGCGATAGAATGAAAATGGATCTGAAAAAGAAGAACGGTATAAAAGACAACGAGTTCATAATGTGCATCTCCGTGGGTACCACCGCGATGTTCACGCAAAACCACTTCAAAATTCCTTTTGTTCCTTTGGACTGTTTTAAGAATGTCCAAGTCGCTGATGCTGGCGGCTAATGTTAAGAACATAGCTTTTTTAATTCTTGCACTAGAGTGGAAACGCCATACATTTGAAAGAGAAATGAGAATGTAAAAATTTGATTCATGTTTCCTAACATCTCTCCAGATTTTATGTAGGATGGACTCTCCAGTCTTGCAAAATGACATGAGAGTCTATCATACAAAAAATATAAAGTTACTTTCAATCACCCTATATATATATATATGTGTGTGTGTGTGTGTGTGTGTGTGTGTGTGTGTGTGTGTGTAAAAATTCAAAATAGAATCAGTCAGTCAGTTAAGTGATACATGCTTGGGCGATCATGTCTCGAAAGAGACATGACAGACAGGGCAGATGATTATTCCGCAGTAGGTTGTCATTACTTTCTGCAGTAGACTGGTTGCCAGCCAAGGCTATAAAAACCAATCTGTCCTGTTATTTAACCCATTTGAAAGGTAGAGATGGACTAATACCTTTCCCAAGGGTTATTTGCGCGTAGGTGAATGCAAGGAATTCATCTAGAATTCGAACTCGGCACCCCGATTTCTTGTTCCAACCTGATAATCACTGCACCAGAACTCACATTCAACGCAAAATCGAGAATATTTGTTAAAAGGTAATATTTTTTCTTTTGTCTTTATTTATAGATACAACCCCACACACATACAGATATATGTGCATGCGTGTGTGTGTGTGTGTGTGTGTGTGTGTGTGTGTCTGTGTTTGTGTTTATTCGTGAGTGTACGCTCGCCTCGATATATATATATATATATATATATATATATATATATTCATCTAGATAGGTGTGAGTTTGTGAATATGTCAGCTCTATCACGGATATTGAGCGCTTTCAAATAAATAAGAACCGCACGTATATAATTATATAAATAATATAATATATATAACAAATTGCATATATATATATATATATATATATATATATATACACATAAACACATCCCCCCATATATAAATATTTGTTTGAACATTATTTTTAATGAATACTCGTATTTGAGTATATAATCTGTTTTTTTATTTTTATAATTAAACGGTATATTTATATATTTTTACCGGACTGAATATTCAAGAAGTCTTGTTTACTAACTGCAAATTCCTTTGTGGTCAAGTAGTTAAGACACGTCTGATCAATTTACTGCTTCTCTCATGTCTAAGGGTCACAGGTTAGAATCCGAATACATAGGATACATATTTTCTTTATAAGATTTTTCGAATATTCAGCCAGGTAGATATATACAAACATATTGTTTAAATCCGAGTATTCATTAAAACTAATGTTTAAACAAATAAATTAAAAATATGCCCATTAATTCCATTTCGAAGCTTTCTGTAACATTTCGTTAAATAAAATATATAGAACACGTTTCAAATTAACGAGGTGATACTTTTTCATTCTATCCCAAATATAGTGGTTAAAATTTGTCGAAATTATCAGAGAATTATGTCAACATATATATACACCTTCTCTGTAAAAATTGTAAGGTTGTAGAAAAGGAACAGTTGTTGGTTGGTTGTTTTGTTTTTTATGGCATATCAACCTTGGCGGGTCATTTATTGCCAACTAAATTTTATTTATTGCTGGTAATACCTTTTTCTTTCAACAATTTATTTTATATAAGTTTTGTGTCTAGTAATACTTTTTTGAGTATCAAGATTCATTGGGATTTGTTTTTAAGGGTAGGGTCCCCAAGTCCTACCCTTGTTATTTAACCCATAACTGGAGGGAATTTACGGATTAATACCTTTCCCAAGGGTGCCAGTGCTTAAGTGAAAGCAGGGTATTCAACTGGAATTCTAACTCGACTCACCGATTTCTCTTTCCGAGCCGATATCCACTGCACTACAACGCACATCCGTCACTACAGCACCTGGTATTCCCAAGCGGTCACCAATCTAAGTACTGACCAGGCTCAACGTTGCTTAACTTCGGTGATCGAGCGAGAACCGGTGTATTCAACGTGATATGACCGTAAGCCAAAAGGAAAACATTATGGTCATTTATCTAATTTAATTAAATTATTAGTGTGTCAAATTATTAGCGAGGTGTAGTTAAAACCCATATAAAAATAGAAAATAACACTTTAATTGCTTCATTTACAGATTTTTATGGATACATACAGTAACTAAAATGAAATTAAATCGAAATAAAAAAAAACAGATTTCAAAAGGGATATTGGATTTGGTTTTGTTGTAATGGAATGTCCCACGCTCCCTATCGCCTATGTGAACTGACTATATTAGTAACTATATATAGTGAGCACAGGAGATAACTTTGAATTGCTTCAGCAACTAGTAGCCTGCCACTAGATTTCCTGTCTTGACGTAATGTATTCTCTTTACAATAAACCTCTCTTCTTTCATATACGCACATGTTGCTGTTCTTTCACTCATGTACCACTTTGTCTGTTTGTAACCTGTTTAAGGGATGCAACAGTTTTCTGTGAGATAAGTGATATTTTTTTAAAATGACTTGGAAAAGGCGCTGGTTTATCGAACATGTCAATTTCTGGATCTCTTCTGACGTAATTTCACGTGATACGTTGACTATTTCCTGCCATAAGCCATCCTTGCTTCTAAATTTGCGTCCATTCTTCATAAACACGTCGCTTCAGAATGTTCCACAAGTTTTCAGCTAGCTTTAAATCTGGAGAATTGAGGCCAGTTAATCTTCTGAGGTCCAAAGAAGCCTAATTTCTGCAGGTAGCTTTATGCGCTGAATGTGAAGAAGCATTATCTTGCAGAAATACGATGATTTCCTGAAGGTGATTATTTGTTTTTTTAGTCAAAATTCCAGGTGCTGTTTGAGGAAGGCTACATAAGCATTTGCAGCTATTTTCATACCGTCAGGCACTCTCCACGAACTAACTGTGATACCTCCAATAATACTAGTCAAAATTGTTATACCTCCTTCTCCTTGTTGGTGTGTCAAGCGTTGATGACGATCTCGTCTATTAACGACCCAACCTTTGCTTCAACCACCAGCGCCACTACGTGTTTCACGATTTGTCACCTGTGAACAGAACCTTCGAGAAATCAACCTTCATGTTCTTTTTAGACTATTTCGAACGCAATTTAAATGTTCTTTTGTCAATCGAGGTGTTACTAGTATCACTCATATTCAGACTTTTTTAAAGAAAACGATAGCGAGTGCTTCTGGACACTGTTGCTTCTCCAAAGCTCCCGAAAATTGCTCCATTGGTCAGGCCTGAGTTATTTACAAAGAATGTCGGAAAGCAATTCTTATCAGCCCTCTTATCAGCCTTCGTAAGAGCTGGAGCAAATCTTTTCATAGTTTGGTGATATCTTACAGTTATTTTGGATATTTTTAATATTGATTTGCCTTTGGAAAGTTCAGATGTTATAATATCTTTCTTAGAAGGGGTTAACTCATATTTGCGACCCATAAATGCACGATTATAGTGACACAAGTTTATAATGTGAAACACTTCTATATGGTATTAATATTGCGAATAGACATTGTTTGTTTCCTGTTACGCAGGATAATACAGTTTTTATACAACTTGCGCATATACCTATTCCCATTATACTGTGAAAAATTTGTTGGATTTTGGCTGGTAATTTTTGGACAAAATTATAAAATGCAAACTCATTAACAATTTAAAATGCAATATATGTATATTTTTTCTAAACATATTCTGCTAAATATAAGAGACAATGAATGTAGGTAATATCAGACAGATTTTAGTCAATAATACAATAAAACTTATTCATACACACAGTAAAAAGAACCTTCAGATATTGGAGGCCATCTACATTAAATCCAAACAACCCACACTTAAAATCACTTTTAAATCTGGCCATAACATATTACATTGCATTTGAATACATGGTTCTGTTGTCATTTTGCACTATCACGCGATTTGACGGCATAGAACCGCATTGCAAATTTGCGAATTGCGTTTGCTATTTTTGGTAACTATTGCCGTGGCCTGGCGGAGATTTATGTTAACACAAAATAAAATCGTCGGTGATGATGGATGTTATTGTGTAACCGTCTTGGTGACCTCTCTGAAGATGGCTCATGTGAGCCGAAAGCTTAGAACCAAATTAATAAAAAAATATCCAAATGTTGAAGAATTTTTGTCTTTATTTTCAACTCAAATTAAAGCAAAATACGACATTTAGAACGGTTCATGATTAAACATAATAGACATTCGTTGTCTCTTATATTTAACAGTATATGTTTAGAAAATTATTTGCTGCCTCGATAGACTATATATATATATATATATATATATATATATATATATATATATATATATATATGTCGTTAAAGACATTTCTTTTTTGAAAATCGGTCATGCCAAATATTAAAACAAAAACACCTGTCGACCGGTTTCGTCTCACTCATCAGAACTGTAACCGGGGAAATATTATGAGAAATAAATCTGCTATGAGTGATATAAATGAAATTTTGCTAAGAGTTATTACATGAGAAGATGCTAAAGACCCAGCAGAGCAAGCCCAAACAAACATAACTTTTGCTTACAAAGGGAGTACCGCCAAGACCTGATAAACAGTATCTCCAATATCTGCAGATGGAACAACGAGTATGATCTGGTCAAGAAAAAAAGAAAAACATATTTTTAGTTAGTGAGAAAACAAGTAATCGTTCTGTGCTGATAAATATTATACAGTGTGTGTAATTTATGGATTTAATTTTTAGTAAAAGTCATTTCAAGAATATTTCGTCGAACATTTCAAATACTGAATTCTTACTGACAAACGAATCATTTAACAAAAGCTAAAAATTATAACCGAAAATGGAACACACACACACGCACACACACAGATATATATATATATATATATATATATATATATATATATATATATATATGTATAAAATTAATTATAAATGGAACTTTGTCTGTGTGTGTGACTGTGTGTGTCCATTACCTATAGATTCCAAAACGGCTGAACCGATTTTCTTGAAAATTTATACAGTTGTACTGCGAGTGTTCTTAGCTAGGTTTTGTGTCGAGGTACCTCCAATAAATATCGAAAATCGATAATCGAAAAAATCGTGTTATAGAAGGAGTGGTCCGATTTGAATCAAATTTGATACACTCATAGACAAAGACACAAGAAACTATATTCAGAAGTTTCAAGGTTGCAGTTCTTACAATAGTGCAGAAAATCGATCATATATATATATATATATATATATATATATATATATATATATATATAAGGCAAGATGTTTGTGTGTGTGTCTGTTTATCTGCCTGTATGTCTGTATTTTTTTCAGCCCTTTTATTTTAGTATTTGCTTCGGGTTTGGCTCTAATAGGTATAATTGTAGTTCTTAGTCTCAGCCATAATACCATTTACGCAGAGGACTTATTTAGCCTTCAAAATTCAGTTTACGACGAAAAAACTTATTTGACATCGATACCAGAAACTCAAAATTTGACTTACATCCATTCATTTTTCTTTCAGTCTACGGTTTCGCTTTAACTGGAAACAACTATTGCTTTTTAATCTTTCGTGCCAACGTACAAAGAGTCTTAGTTCCAGGATCATGGATTAATTTTAAAGCTTTCATTGCACCCGAGCAACACCGGGCTATATATGTATACTGCTAGTATATATATATATATATATATATATATATAAACGTAAAAATGTACGGATGCAGGAAAAATAATTAAAGATAGATTAAATCTTCCTTCACGGCCTTAATTAATGAAAGATGCTTGAAAGAAAGGTTGCTATCCAAGTATACAACAATATATATATTAAACATATTTTAACAAATAAATCAATATATATATAAGCTCGACTACTGTGTATATATATAGTAATCATGCTTCCATCAACTCTAAAATAACTCCACGAGTCTAAAAGATAAACTTCAAAGACACAAAGTTTCTGAGAATATGTTCCAAAAGAAAAACAGTCGACATGGGCGCGTCTCTAATTTCGAATGTCCATTTTCCAACTGCTTTCGACAATTTCCATTTCATCGGTTTTAACGCAAATTGAAGCAAATTTTCGAAGGCTATTCAAATGGTATGTTTTGTATGTTTCCTTCGATTCTAAAACGAACTTGTTTCAGCGAATTTATTCAAAATATATTTCCTTGTTCTTTATAATGTGGATCGAAAGTTGACCTTTTTATTTCTATAACGCTTTTAAAATGTAATTTGATTATTTTTCATATCAACTTAGTCTCAAACTATTCGAATGTAGTAGCGTGTTGAAAAATATGAATCTCGTTCTTTTTATGAATTTTAGATGAGCTTTTTATCAAGAAAATCTCATGTCAAGCTTTCAACAGGTCACCTTATAAGTAGCTACGCAACGAATTAAACACACGGCAGACATCTGATGTTAGTATGGTGTTATTTTTTAATAAACGTCTCACCCCATGCAAGGCAGAACTGCCATTTGTGTGCAGTGGGTTGCATAATAGGAGAGTGAAGAGAAAGAACCGGTCACAGTAGGTACCGGGGAATGGGTAAGAGAAGGACGGGAACGCTGCGATAGAAGAAAGTGTAAAAGGAGAAGACGGATGGGTGCCGAGGAGATAAGAGGTTGCAGTTGTCGTTGCATTTAAACTCTTGCAGATTGTCGCTATCATGGAAGCAAGAATATGAAAGGGACAGGTGGGAGGTGCGAGAAAAGCTGCTAGAGTAGAATGTGTTACACTTGATTGTTTTTACTGTAAAAGCGTTGGAGCTTGTTGCTAGTCTAGTAGCTCGAGTAAATTTGTGCAGAGGAGGCACTAAGGTGGGAAGTAGGGTGTGGATACTCCAGACGAATTAAGTGAGGAGTTGGAGGAGAATCTGCAAGCAAAGCATCTATCCTTGTCCGCTGTAGCTCCGAGGACCTCATATTTATTGATTAAAGGAGAGATGGAAGGTTTGTTGCTGTTTAACATACTTTTGCACAGCTGCCAGTAGTATTTTGGGTTGAACTTTTAGGTTGATATACACTGTTTCACTGTCAGCAATCAACAGCTTAGCGTCATTGAGGATCCTCTTACACTCATTACGAGCAGAGGCAAAAAGACGCCTATTATGGTCAGACGCGTGGCTCCGATATAGCCGGAAGAAGTTAATCCTGTGGGCTATGGCGGCTCATCAAGCAGGGAAATACCACACGGGCGAATGAAGTTTAAGATATAACTTCCTGGCTGGAATGAAATTATCGATGCCAGCTTTCACCATTTTCAGACCTCAGAGGCGCAGTTTTCAACGGGGAGATTAAACATTTTTTCTAAGGGACGTGAATAGAAAATCTTAGAGTGTCTACAAGTCCGCCGTTTGGTAACAGTAAGAGATTCTGCTGGTCGGAGGTTCCCGGTGCGAAGGGTAACGGAGAAAGATATTAACAGAAACCACAGCATGCTCAGAGTTGCCAAAAGAGCATAGCTACATGGCATAGCAGAAGTCAGTAATAGAGGTGAAGCAGAGATCTATCAGAGAAATTTGTATTTCAGGTATACTGGGAAAACGCGTCGAGAAGCCCACCACTTGTGTGAGAAACTGGGTGATCGCAAAGCTCAGGGTGTGGATGCTGATTTTTTCAGCCACTTGGCATAGTGGGCATTAAAGTCACTGAACACAAATATTTTGGCAGACGAGTGCGAGGCAATGGCCTTATCTATGTTATCATAGATCCTGTCCAGCAAGGAAGAGTCGGGAGAGGAAGTGAAGCGGTAAAGAAAGAAAAGATAGCTAAGTTTAGTAGAGCGAGACGGAGATACACGTATGGAAGGTAAGGAGATTCAAGAGAAACCTCCCTAGCCAGAGGGAGATGTTTGCTGACATGAACTTCCAGCCTAGGCATGAGGATGCTGGACTCCTTCTTAAAGAGGGGAAAGTAATCTGCGATCGAGGAGAACAGATATGCGTACATCTATTTTCTTGTTTTTTAATAGACAACTGTAATGGATAAAGGATTAATGTTGCTCGAGAAGCCTAATTGTAGGTTAGCACCATTTTAAACGCTGGAATTTTAATGCTGAAGCGAATGTAATTTTAAACATTAAACAACAGCAAAATCAACAATATTTCCTGTTGAACTATCAAATATAGATTAATTGCCATAGTTTCGATTATTTATACACATTCCGATCTATCTATCTATCTATCTATCTATCTATCTATCTATCTATCTATCTATCTATCTAATCTAGAATTGATAAAAATTTACGATTTAAACCTTATGAAAAGAACTCTGATTTTTGTTCATTTGTTTAGTGGGTCTATCCGAGAAATCTTCAGCAATTCCCGCTCACTCTTTCTCTCTCTCTCTCTCTCTCTCTCACACACACACACACACACACACACACACACACACACACACGTGTGCACGTACACGGAAACATAAATATCATTTCTACATCCATATATACAGGGTGAGATGGATAAATTGTCGTCTAAATTATGCAAAATTGAAAATAACACTGATATATTTACCAAAATTACACAAATTATGCTGGAATACTAAAGAGTAAATTTATTTAATAAAATCACCATTGACATCAGCCATGATCACGAGACTATTTCGGAATCTCTTTCAGCTGTTTTGATCAGTTTCTTTTTAAGTTGGTGAATGCTGCCTTAATCCTAACCTTCAGATCATCCTTGGTGTTACAAGAAGTTTTGTTGGTCTCTCGCTCAAATGCGCCTCACGCAAAATAATCACGAGTGTTGCAGGCTAAAGAGCTAGATAGACAGATGTAAGGAGTGATTTGGTCGCAGAAATTGCCATGACTGAGTTCTCCTGCTTGCGTATCTTGGTGTAGAGACCGGTTGCCAGACGTAGGTCTTCCAGCAGCCACTCTGTTAACTCAGTGCAGCACTACCTCCTCAATAATTTGATGAATGCCTCGTGTGTTGAGACTGAGCTCCTGTAGGATAAATGGAGGCATCACTAGTGATCACTCCGAACACCTTCGAAATTAAGATTAGACTCATCTAACTCTTTCAGGATCCTATGCACTGTCTTCAGTGTTGAATTGCATCATGGTGCTCTTTTTCTCGAAGAAGGTGCCTAACTGACCCTACTATAAATAAAAACAAACAATAAGCATGCACGAAATTAAGACTATAAAATGGTCACAATTTATCTATCGCACCCTATTTATATATATATATATATATATATATATAAATATATATATATATATATATATATTTGGGCAGCAATCTCTTTCAACAAAACTTTTCGTTAAATATAACTAATAAGGAAAATATGATTCATTTTTTATTTAGTTTTTTCCAGCGTTCTAACATTTTTGTTTGGTGGAAGAGCACAAAAACCGTTCAGTTCCTCAGACACTTTCAGGCACTTCTTTAGCTATTTTCAGTATATATATATATATATATATATATATATATAAGAGGACACTGAGGTCAAAACCCAGGCTTGACGATTACACTTTAGCATAAAACAAACTGTCACCTCTGGGTGTTAACTTCAATGTCCATTTTTATATTTATTTACGGTCTGCCCCTGATACTGAGCATATAGATATGGCTTACCTTAAAACTGTATGTTCTCATATATATATATATATATATATATATATATATATATATATATATATGCGTGTGTGTGTATTATACATGTTTCATTAAAAACCACTGCAGTTGAGTTTTTTATTTAATTTTTCTTGTGTTCTTATAAATTTCTTCTTTTCAAAACACAAATTATGTAGATTTTATCCAAAATACATATGCATATTCTGACCTCTGATTTACAGTTTAAACATCGAGTGGCAGTGAAAGCTGTTGTGAATCCACAGAATGAAAAAAACCGTAATGTACTCCATGACAGTTATGGCATTCAGCTCCCGCTTATATCCCAAACAAAGCAAAGAAAGGTTAGTATTTTTAGATTTAATTTTAAATTCATTTTTCATATTCCATGTAGAATTCTCTATAAGATTCTAAAAGTGATTTTGTGATTACTTTAATAAAAAATAATGTGCATAGAAAGAATTTTCAACTCGCATCATTGAATGGGATATTAATATAAACGCAACCAAGTTATTTTACAGAGAAAATATAAATATACACTTCTCTGTTGTAAGAAACTATTCAGTTTTTACAAAACTTGAGCGTGTGTACGTTTTGCTTTTAATTTAAATAATTTTAAAATTACTTGTCCAATAGCGGAGTATGTAGCCAGGCTCTAATGTTTTAATATAACTATCAAGTTGTATACTCGGTCAGTCACTGGGCGACTATGACTATAGTAGTTCGAATCTTTTCCTTTTCACTAAGGTATCTACTTTTCAGAATATTTGGCATTTATTAATAAACAAGAAATTTTCGTTAGAAACAAACAAAATAATTTGCTAAAATGTTATGCAATATCAGCTCCTCCCATGTTGCAGTGTATCCAAAACAATCTACTCAAAGATGAAAATGAGGCTTGAGACATCAGAAATGTGGTTCTGCTGAAGAATGCCGAAAATACCATGATAAATTTCTAGAGCATATAATAAGGAAAGTGGTTTTGAAGAATTTAAAACGCACATGACATATTGAAAGCAATAGATACTTAGAGCAGTAACAAATAACCTCTTGTTGGCAGAACAGGGATAGGGAGAGATAACAAAAACAAAGACGTTACTAAGAGGTACAATAGAACATGGAGATATCGACAGCCATGATCGCCAGAGTTCACAAGGAGCCGATAATCATTTTCTCTTCGAGTTACGATTCAACAATAAACTACAAGAGAATTGTTTTCAAAGATTCAAAGATATCAATGTTTGAGAATTGAAGCCGTTGTTTTCAGTGATAGACAAGAATGACGAAGCCCGAACCGTTGCCTTGGATATCTTCAAAGTGTTCGACAGGGTCTGGCACGCTGGCCTCTTGTGCAAACTGCGGAGCTACGGGATAACTGGACATCTGTTTGACCTCATCCAGTCATTCCTCTCTAACCGCACATTGAAGGTAGTATTAAATGGGCATGTCTCCCAAAACTACCATACGAACGCGGGCGTCCATCAAGGTTCTATCCTAGGTCCCACGCTCTTTCTGATGTACATTAATGATCTCCTCGACGCCATTAAATCCCAAGTAGGCATGTACGCCGATGACACAACAATCTACTCTCGCATCGATCAAAAACCAGGTGTGGGCGACAAAGCGAACCTCGCTGCCGTGCTTGAAAAGGACCTCCAATCCGTAGTGGCTTAGGGTAGGAAATGGCTAGTTTTATTTATTCCTTGAATACAAAGAATTATGGCACAAGGCCGAAAAATGGGAGGGGGAACAAAACTTGGGGTGGTCTTCAGTACTCTATCTTATACCTAGCTAATCGGATTCACGACCCATACATACGTTACAATTTTCTCAATCACCATAAGAATTTGTCCATCAACACTCATACATATCGTACACCAAAATACCGCAAAAACCATACCAGGGACCTACAAAACGCCCCAAATGTACATAAAAATTTGTGACTATTTACAAATATAATACAAAAATAGATTTAAAAATTTG
>JBBBDQ010000613.1:1080000-1145318 GCA_037127315.1 Ascarosepion bandense | reverse complement strand
TAATACATATTTATTGTAAAATGACTAACAATAAATATTTATAATAAATTGACTAACAATACATATTTATAAGAAAATGACAAACAATACATATTTATAGTAAAATGACTAACAATACATATTCATAGTAACATCACAGACAATACATATGTATAGTAAAATGACAAACAATACATATTCATAATAAAATGACTAACAATACATATTTATAATAAAATGAAAAACAATACGTATTTATAATAAAATGACTAACAATACATATTTATAATAAAATCAAAAATAATACATATTTATAGTAAAATGACGAACAACACATATTTATAGTAAAATGACTAATAATACATATTTATAATAAAATGACAATCGATGCATATTTATAGTAAAATGACTAAAATTTATATTTATAGTAAAATGACTAACAATACGTATTTATAGTTTAGTCTATCTACTCCAATCAACGGAGCGACATTTTTAGTCTGAGATTAATGGTTGTTCACTTCAATCGGAGATTTCAAATTTTCTTCAAGTTTTGACGGTTTCAAAACTAAGTCTTATCGGGTCTTTTCGCCGAAATCTTACGGAAACAGCCGAAGTTGGGTCTTTGTGTGTGGGGACGACGACGGCTGTAATTCGTTTTGTCACCTTAGCTCGGTGCGGCAATCAATCTTTTTTTTTGTTTAACTCTTTCTCGGCTCTTTCTGTTTCCATACATTTTCAGCCAGGACTCTATCGCGTTATTTGACTTTAACTCTTTTAAGTCGATCGACGGCAGGCTTGTCTACGTTTCCTTACATCTTCAGTTCGGAGCTATCGGAAGCAACCGTCACTGTCTCTACTGTTGGCCCTCTCGGTGCGGCAATTGTCTCTACGGCTGGCACCCAAACGGCATGGCTCCCGGTTGGGAACACCCCTTCCTCAGTCGTTACATCTCGACTGGTCCCAAGTCCAACTCCAACTGCAACTGCAACTGAACATGGCTCCTTGTACATCTTTTAGTCAGGAACTCTATGGGAAGCGACCACTCTTGTTGGTCGTGGTCCCCAGTTGGGAACTTTATTCCCTCAGTCATTACATTTCTGGGCCGAGGACCGACTGGACTCCAACTGATTTTGACTTCTCGACTCTGGTATTTATGCGTGTCGCAAATTCTCTTGGGAGGTGCGTGATGGACACGGGGTGTCTATGCAAATCAAATCTTTAGCCAATGAGATTACTTCCAGCTCATATCATGAGGCGAAGGGATTTTATTCCCTTGGTCTAACCAATTAAATAGCAATATTGCTATTGACGTAATTTCTTTTCTTCCCGATTACATCATTTTTTCAAGTTTTCAAATTTTCAAATCTTTTCCCAGCTATTTCGGGAATTAAAGATCTGACCTTACCCTAACCCCATCAAAAGTTTCCGATGTGTTTTGATTACCTATATTTTTCACTTTCACCGGCCGTAAAAGCTCAAGGCTCTTAACTCTTTTTTAGTTACACAATGGCGGCCAATGATGACCTTGCGTGACCCACAGCCTACAGCTGCGAAAATATATATTCCTTTTTCTTTTCTTCAATTTTCAGCTAGTTTTTTCAGATTTTACAAGTTTTGTAACGAATATTCTGTTTATTAACTCAACCCATATTGCGATTGACAGTAAACTACAGAATCAACAATACTACTTGTAATAATTTCTTTCGCTCCGTCGTACTAAACTTAGGATTACATTTTTTTTTCACATGCAATATTATAGTATTATAGATATAATTTTTTACAAGCAATGCAGTTACGAGTTACAAATGTTTGTCAGAAAAGGAACTGGTAAAGGATAAGCATACGTTAGAAATACAAAGGATAAGAAATGGTGGAGAGTCATGATCAACTTAACGTGCTTGTGTAAATGGATGGCAAGACAAAACTTTGGAGGAATCGTAAGAGGGTAAGTATTCGTTAGAGCTACAAAGAATAAGAAGTTTTGGAGAGTCATGTTCAACTCACTTAATGAGCTTATTCAGTTGTACTGCAGAATAGGAACTGAGAAGAATCGTAAGTGTACAAGCATTACTTTGATTTACAAAGGATAGGAGGTTATGGAGGAACATGATCAACCAATTTAACGAGCTCGCGTAAATGGATTGCAGATCAGGAACTGAGAGGAAACGTAAGTGAACAAACATTGCTTAGAGTTACAAATAATAGGATTTTCTAGAGAATCATGATCGCCTACATCCTGAAATTACATCAAGAATGAAGTAGATTTATTTGAAGGCGTATATTCTTCAGGTTATAACCTTTTTTGGAAACAAAAGAAATCTATTGATCTTTCTATTGTGAATAGGAAAGAAAGAAAAAAGTAATTTTCATTGGTGCTAGGTCATCTGCAATAATTGAAAATCCGTGTTGATGGCATTTGTAGTTTCTGCCTAGCACACGAGAGAAAAAGAATGACAATAAATTCCGACTTTTTCTTTGTTCAAACCTTGCATACGATAAATTATTAAGCCAATTGTAATAGTCATTTTTTCGTTAACGTTGGGTGGTTGTTTTTTGCTTTTTTTGTTTAGCGGTATATCAATCTCTTAAGTTTATTTACTGCTGAAATATAAATATTTTGTGTGCAATTTTGTTTTTAAGATAATAATAGTTTTAGTGATACAAGTCTTACTAATTAACCCATAAATGAGGGGAGAAGAAGTGAATTCGTACTTTGGTTAGATGTTTTATTTTGGTTCGCTGAATATCAATTTCTAAAAGAAAAGAGTATTGGATTGCTATGTGATGTCAATTCTTTCATATGGTAGTGAATACTTGACAATGTCATCAAAGATGAAGAAAAAACTTGAAGCAATTGAAATGTAGTTCTACAGAAGGATGCTGCGGATAATATGGATTGAGCAGGTGTGCAATGATGAAGTTTTGGAAAGGATAAAAACGAAAAGGATATTAATACTGAGCATCAGAAAGAGACAGCTGAAGTTCCTGGAACATGCAATGAAGAATGAGGGCTTGGAGAACCTGATACTAACAGGCTAGATAGAGGGAAGGAGAGACAGGGGAAAGCAGCGGATAACATATTTGAAGGGCCTGAACAGGTTGATGACAGAACGTGGGTTGCCTGGTGTAACAAGTGAAAGCATGCTAAGAGCCACCAGTGATAGGGAGACGTGGAAGGCCATGATCGCCTACATTCTGAAAGGACAAGGCACATAGAAGAAGAAGAAGACGAAGACCAACATAGCTCCACAGGTGGCAAAATTTGACACTTGGCCCGAGTGTACGTGTACAGTTTTTTTTACGTGAGCCCGACCTTGTGTCACACCCCTTTTCAGTAGAGAGACTTTGGGTAAATATCAATAGTTCTAAGAGAGCTCGTAATTGCTAAACACTCTGTAGAGTGTATAGACGGAAATACGGTTGAGAAATATAGACAATACAAAGTGACCGATCTTTCGTTTGCGCGCGCTGCGTAAATTTTGACCCTTGTCCCGAGTGTACGTGCTCGGGTGACCCACACTAACCCCGATCTTGTGTCACATACCTTCTTAGTAGGCAGGGTTCTTTGACAACTTGAAATTGTCAGTCAAACTCACTGTGTCGGGCAGAGAACAACTCAGTTGGGTCGCAGTCTACGGACACAGTCTCGGCTGAGGAAATATGCACTGCAACGTGCCTGATTCTGTTAGGTAAAGTTGGACCCTTGGTCCGAGTGTACGCACTCGGATTGCCCACGTTACCCCTATCTTGTGTCACATCCCGTCTCAGTAGGGAAACTTTGGGTAAATATCCAGAGTTCCGAGAGAGCTCGCAATTGTCAAGCTCTCTGTCTTCGGGAAGAAGACGTCTTAGTCGGGTCTATGTCTACAGTTGGAAACATCGCTGAAAAAAATACAATGCAAAGTGCTCGATTCCAAGGTAGCAGATGCTGGTTAATACTGACCCTTGGCCAAAGTGTACACGTTTAGGTTTCTCACGCCAAACACCGACCTTGTATCACATTCCTTCTCAGTGTAGAGACTTTTGGTAAATATCTAAAGTTCCAAGTGAGCTTGCAATTGTCAAGATCCAAGCTTTCGGGAACACTACGGCTCAGTCAGAGCTCTGTATACTGACGGATATAGGACTAAGACAAATAGACAATACAACGTAACCGAACCCATTAAAATTTGACCCTTTTACATCCAGAATTACGGGAGAGTTCTGATAGTATACCTTTGGAATCTATCGAGACATTATAACCGTAACCGTTAGTAGCGTGTTGTAACAGTAATAGATTTATTAACAATATTCAGCGTAAAATGGAAATGTTTATGTGACTAACGATGGGCGGGTAAATGAAAAACTTGGTGGTTATTTTGCTTATTGTTAATAAGATTTTTCTTTCTAATTTTTCCGTATTTTCATGGTACCAGAAAATGGAATCAAGAAATGGAAAATAGAGGACGAAGAGAAATTTGAGAAAAAATGAAGTCTCGTTACAACAAATAACTTTTTCTTCACATCATCTGCTTCACAAACCGTTTCCGACATTGGACTGGGGAAGAGATTTGCCGGCCACTCAGCCAATAGCAATGGCGGTCGTTAATAGCAAAACATTTTTGGCTGCACGATCGCTTATTCGAAGTTTCTTTTACAGACAAACTCGCTGTCTTGTCACTCTGGATTCAGTGAGCCGCTATTTCAAGTGCATATTACATCTATAAGGCTATTTTTAAACAAATTTTACTTCCAGCTGAATGAGTTGGTGGTCAGCGGTACGAACTAAAAAATTCAATAATATCTGCTACCTTCGAGTACAGCAACATCTAGAGACCGTTCCATTCTTTAAAAAAAATGGTTCGATTGAAAAATATGCTACGCAATCATAACGCAGTGTAAGTAATCTGGGAATGCCAATATTCTCACAACATTGCCACTTTTTATCGAAATGTGCGTGCACTAATAACTATAAAGGCATATACACTCTTCAAACAAAAGCGTGCGTAGAATATATAGACAGATACACATTGACACTCACATGCTGATACAAAAATTGCAGTCGTATAAGTTCTACACACGCGCATAAATACACACGCATATATAAATTAAGTGTAATTATACGCGTGACCAATGAGTAATATTTAAAGAACTTGATATGCGCACACACGTGGACTGCTTTTTGGCTCATTTATTTCTGTAAGAATTTGCCTGGCATCGCAATAGATATGGGCATCTGCATACAGTTATACACACTTAAGGCAAACGGTGAAAAATTAGAGTATAACTTCCTTGCTATTCTTTGCCAGCAAGCAACTGGGATTATATCCTATATATTGCAATCATTTCGTAATCCCAGAGAAAATCCTGTTCTAGCAACGCAACAGCAAGCACATATGTACATTAGCGTGTCTGCTTGTCTGAACATGCGTAGTTGCCACGAGAGAAAGTATAGTAGGCATCGATTCACACGCGCACGCGCACGCGCATGCACATACATGCACACGTGTATAAAACCCGGGCACGCCTCCGCAAACACACACGCTAAAATAGGGAAAAAGAGAAAGGACGCAAGAAAAGAAAGAAAGAAAGAAAGAATGGGAAAGAGAAAGCAGCTAGGAAGGAAATAAAGAAAAAAAGGAAGTAAATAAAGAAAAGAAAAGGAAGAAAAAAATTAATGAAAGAAAGGAAAGAGAAAGTAAGCATGCATGAAGGAAAGAAAAACTGAAAAATATTGAAAGGGAAAGAACGAAAGAAAGAAAGAAAGAAAACAGCAAATAAAGGAGAACGAGAAAGGAAACTACTGATAGAAATAGAAATCAAAGAAAGAAAGGGATAAAAAGAAAGGAAGAAACAAATAAAGAACGAGAAAAGAAAGATACAGATAGATAGATAGATAGATAGATAGATAGATAGATAGATAGATAGATAGAATGAGAAAAGCAAAAATAAACAGAAAAAGAGAAAGAAATAAAGCAAGTAAGATAAAAGAAACATAAGTAAAAATTGGAGCAAAAAAAAGTAAAACGGAAATGGAGAAAATGAAAGAGTGTAAAGAGAGAAAGGGAGAGGGAAATAAAGAAAGAGAAAGTTGAAGTGAGTAAAATAAAAAAGGGGAAACAAAGGCTTTACGAGAAAAGAAGATAGATGAAGGGGAAAGAAAAAGTGAAAAGGGAAGAGAAAGAAAAAAAGAAAGGGAAGAAAATGAAAGAAAACAACAAGGAAATATGAATAAATGAAGAAGCGAGAGAAGAGGAAAAAAACAAGCAAGAAAGAAATGTAAAGGAAAGACAAGAAAAAAGAAAGTAAAGAGGTGAAAAGTGAAAGAGAGAGAGAGAGTGGGAGAGAGAGAGAGTGAGAGAAAACAAGAAAGAAAGAACAAAAAGAAAAGAAAAGGAAAACTCAAGAAAGTAAAGACAAAAAACGAATAAGAGAGAAAGAGTAATATATATATATATATATATATATATATATTACTCTTTCTCTCGTGTTCGTTTTTTTGTCTTTACTTTCTTGAGTTTTCCTTTTCTCTGTCTCTCTGTCTCTGTCTCTCTCTCTCTCTATATATATATATATATAGAGAGAGAGAGAGAGAGAGAGTGAGAGGCAGAACATTTATTCACCTTGATAAATACCCATAAGCGTACACTCCAGATCTTCGAACACGTACTAAGCACTAATAAATAAATAAAATATAATCAGAAGAAACGCACAATCAATATTTGTCAAAGCCAGGAATAGATCTTTGCACGAATGTGTTCATATTTGTGGAAGCATACATCTTTGAGTTAAGTACTCCAAAAGACAGAATATATATTTTCATACATATATACAAAGATGAATCAATTTTTTTAGGAACACAGAGAATAATAACGCAATAAACTTATTCACACTTGTGCATTCGTATGTACGCACATGTACCTTAACGTATATACTAGAATATTTAACATTGTTTAATAAGTTTTCTCAACAGCTTGTTAATATGAACATAGGTTGGCGTATAGCAGACACACACACAACACGAATCAGCACAAGAAAATAAAAAGTAAAGAAAGAGAAACGTTAGGACTTAGCTTTAATTTTTTTCTGAGGACTCCTGTATCTTATACTGAAAATTATTTTATGATCATATCGAAGTCTTTTTCATTCCTAAATGGAAATCGAACTTATATTATTATTTCTTCTTGTTGGTTTTATCACTTCATCAGTTATTTTTTTTTGTTTCCTGAATTCAGACCTGCATCCGGCTTACTATTCAATGACCAAGATTTAATTTCCATACTAAATCTCATCTTCCGGGGCTTTCCGCATTTTCTCATCTCGGCATCATTCCAGATTGATTTCCTTGCAATATTTTAAATCAAACAAACAAGCAGGTTAAAAGCAAAAAAAAAAAAAAACAGATAGAGGAAATAAACCACAACAGCAGTAAAAACAACAGCAAACCAAGCAAATTCCAGGAGAGTCTGAGTGAACTTAGATTTCATTCTCAATCCAGAGTTAACTCGCATCCGCTCATATTCCTAAGATAGAGCAATGAAATGTGAATAATAATAATAATAATAATAATAATAAAACAAGATTTTTGGATTAATCTCCACGAGAGAACGGTAAAAAATTCAAGGGCTTGATTACAATTTTGATGTTGAGAAACAATTTTGTATTCATACGAGATTAAAAAAAATATCCCTGAAAAATGATGACAGTTACCCGTATTTGAACGAGATGATAAAAGAGACTTCCCATCGCTGCTAATCGACCTGATTGTTTTAAACAAGAACAACTGCAATATCTGGTTTTCACTCGATAAATCAGTGACACACTGACTCAAGATCAGAGCCTGCATTCAAAGGCATATTTTATTTCGCTATGAATATGCAAATATTAAATGACTACTATTTTTAAAAAAGATTTTGCCAATTTTCTTTAGTATTTAAATATATTTCTGAGATGACGTATTGTAATTATTTACACGATTTCAACACCTGGTTTCAAGAACACACATGAAGTCTGTGGACATGGAGAAGCCCAGGAGACAACATGAAAAACCAAATAGACTACCTAACCATAAACAGGAGATTCAGAAATGCAGTTGTTCCATGCAAAACATATCTAGGCACCGACTGGGGAAGCGGCCACGTCCCAGTCATCTGCAAACTAAGGGTGAAACTCCGGAGAATGAAGAAGCCTAGTGCAGCACCAAGACTGCAATACAACACGCTCGTGAAGGACCTCAACTTGCAGAAAGAATACACTAACAGCGTGAAAAACAAATTTGAAGAACTAATTGGAAAAGGAAACTCGAAATGGGACTCACATAAGGATGCGAGAGTGACATCATCAAACAACATTGCCCCAAAGGAAATCAGACCGCAGAAAAAAAACGAGTGGATGACTGAAGAGATTCTTGGCATGATTCAAAGGAGACAGGAAATTATGCCAACACATGGAATGGAATACAGGAAACTACACAAGGAAATACGGAGCAAATGCAGACTAAAGAGGAATGGTTCAACAATAAATGTGCAGAAGTAGAGAGATTGAGCAGGACTAATAAAGCAAACATGCATAAGAGAAATAAGAGAACTGACAGGACAAAAAACCTGCTCCTCAACAGGATGTATAAAATCCAAGAATGGAACGATCATATTGGAGAAAGAGGAAATACTCCAGCAATAGGAAGAATATATAAAATATCTTTTCCACGACAAGAGAAAGCAACCGATAATACACAAAGATGAGGACGGACCGGAAATATTATAGTCCGAAGTAGAAGCTGCAATGGCCAAACTGAATAGAAACAAAGCAGCTGGACCAGACAGCATTGTAATAGAGCTGCTCATAGCCCTGGAAGAATTCGGCATAGAGAAAATTACAGAAATAATAAATGAAATTTATAATAGTGGTGTAATGCTGAACGAAGTAAGCAAGTCGATCTTCATAGCACTGCCTAAGAAACCAGGTGCAAACGAGTGTGAACTCAACCGAACAACGAGTTTAATGCGCCACATTTCAAAACTGATCGTCCGAATCCTGACGATAGAGCGAGAATCAGAATCAGGCCAGAGATAGGACAAGAACAGTGCGGGTTCGTCAAAGACACTGGAACAAGTAACGCCATATTTATGATTAGGATGCTCTCAGAAAGGGTAATGCAAATGAAGAAGGTATTGTACCTTTGTTTTATCGATTATGCAAAGGCGTTCGACAAAATACGCCACAAAGAATTGATGGAGATGTTCAGTAGCCTCGATATATTTGGGAAAGACATAAGAGTAATCAAGAATCTCTACTGGCAGCAAACTGCCTGCATACGGACAGGTAACGAATTCAGTAGATATATAAAAATAGAAAGGGGCGTAAGACAAGGATGTGTCTTTTCACCGGATCTATTCAGCTTGTACAGCGAGACTATTCCGAGGACTCTAAATGTTATGCCAGGATTTGTCATCGGAGGCCACAATTTGAACAACATAAGGTACGCAGATGATACAGTGCTGATAGCAGACACGGAAAGAATACTACAAGACCTCCTACAGAAGGTAGCTGAAGAGAGTGACAAAAAAGGATTACAAATAAACTGGAAGAAAAACGAATGCATGGTCATCAGCAAAAAGAGCAACCCAAAATGCCAAATTCAGGTGGGAGATACTAAAATCAAGCAGGTACAAAAATTTAAATATCTAGCAAGTGTTCTAACAGAAGATGGAAGATTTGACACAGAGATCAGGATGCGAATTGGCATGGCGAAGGACGCATTCCAGAAGTTAAGTAGAGTATTAAGAGACAGGAAAATTTCACTAGAAACAAAGAAAAGAGTATTGGATTGCTATGTGATGTCAATTCTTTCATATGGTAGTGAATACTGGACAATATCATCAAAGATTAAGGAAAAATTTGAAGCAAATGAAATGTAGTTCTACGGAAGGATGCTGCGGATATCATGGATCGAACATGTGAGCAATGATGAGGTTTTGGAAAGGATGGAAACGAAAAGGAAATTAATACTGAGCATCAGGAAGAGACATAGTTCCTGAGACATGGAATTACATGTTATATTAATAGTCTGAACTGTTCGAATTTCTTATAAAACGCATATTCACTATTCATTTCGAACTATGTTTCGTTATATCTAGTAGTATCAGACATAGTAATCTTAATTGTACTAAATTCATATATTAAGTAAGTTCACTGTTAATTTTTAACCATATTCCTTGACATCAAGTAGCAGCAGACACCTGCAGCAATATAAGTAAAGAAACTTCCCTACATTCCAAGATTAGTTTTCTTTATATATATATATATATATTAGCTGCCGATGTGATGGTCTAAAGTTGTCCGAATTTCTAAGACTAAGCATACAGAGAAAACTAAGTTCTCTGTAATTCTAAAATTTCGATGAAAAACAACATTTTTGAACAAGTTCAGTTAAATATTTCATCTTAGACGAAGCTACATATTGTTGGACATGACAGAAAGATTTGAATAATTTTCTAATATTTATATTAATAATATTCATAGTAAATTAATCTAAATAATTATTTTCTCCCTAGTTTAAATTTTAAAATTTCATTTCGCCCCAAGCAAGGCAGAAAAGCCACTGGTGTGCAAGAGGTTACAATGAGAGAATAAATAGGTACAGGGGTTATCGAAGAAAAAATAAGAGATGGATGGGAATCACGGAGATAAAAGATGGCATTTGACGTTACATTTAATCTTTTGGTGATTGTAGCTATCAGGAAAGCAGGCTAACGGAAGTGAGTTCCACAAACGGGAAATGCGAGAAATGAAACTGTTAGAATAGAAGAGGCGATTACATTTAACTATTCCGACGGTAAAGGGGTGGGACCTTAATGCCAATCTAGTAGCACGAGTAAATACATATGGTCGGGGTACCAGGAAAAAATGTTTGTCAGAGCAGTTTCCATGAAAATACTTGTAGAAAAGACAAAGGGAAGAAACATCATGCCGGTGAGTAAGTGACTGAAGGCCAGCTGCCAAGTCAGGATGGATTATATTGCAGATCCTTCTTTGGATTTTGTCGAGAACCTTAAGATGAATAGCAAGAGCACTCAACTAAATATGGCAACAGTATTCAATGCACGGACGAATGGTAGATTTATAAATATGCACAATCGATTGTGATGAGAGAAACCTCCTAGCTCGACACAAACCCAAATTTCCTAGCAGTAGATGGATTCAATGTAGTCATTCCATTTGAGATCATCTGAGAGAGTGATTCCAAGGAGGTGCAGTGCGTTGCTCTCTAGGAGATTAGCATTATCTATTCTGATAGTAGGCAGGTTAAAAAAGAGCAGTTTCGTTTTGAAGGCATTAATATTCACAAGCCATTTCCTACCTTATTTAATCACAGATTGAAGGGCTTTTTGAAATGTATCAGCCAGTATTACTTTGTCAGTCTTGGTAGATTTCTTACAGAGACGAGCGTAAATGGTGGCGTCATCTGCATAGATGGCTACTATATTTTTGAATAATAAGTTTTGAGAGAATCTCATGAAACAGTTTATTTAGTTAATTACGTTTTTTTCATTCCGCTTAACCGACAGGCGTAATGTGAAATGTCAGACGACAACAATGGTTACTACGAACACTGCAAGAAATAAGATCGTAACTACCATTGCCAGGCGTAAGAATGATAGAATTCTATAAAAGTTTAACGGTAATCGTGAGATTAGACACGTCCTTATAATGAAACATTCGACATTCATTGATTGAACAGTTAGTGTTACTGTCGGTTAATCATTACAACATATTTTTCTTAAAATGACTTTTTCAGGAAAATAGATTTCTCAACATTTATGTTACTTATTAACTCTATCTTAAAAAATTATTTTAGAAGCCAATAATGCAATTACTTTTCTTTTATTACATGTAATTATCATCCTGATTATTATCATTTCAATGGCTGGGTGCGGTTTTAGGGTCATTGTGCAGCTGAACGCCTGACCAGCTCTCTTTACATCCCTCAATAGGTATTTATTTAGGTATAGCGTGTTTAAGAAAAGTAGACTTGGCGGAAGCCATCCCTCTCCAGATCAAACCTTAGCCATGTTCTTCGGCAAGATTGTTCGCGTTAATTCCGGACACGTAGCCATTGGTTAAATTGGGAGAAACCTCCGCTCTGGAGCCTAGGAAGTCTATTTTGCGAGAAATACCTCCACCAAATCACAGCTCTGGATTTACTGCCAGTAGTTTAGTCTCACATAGTCTTACGATAAATTGCGAGACAATAAGTACTCACTGGTGAGATCCTCCAAATAACTCCATGTGGAGTCGCTTACATAATTCGGTGACAGGCGATGGAGGAAGAAATTTTCCTTTTGATTTTGGCCCCTAGTCATAGTAGTAAACAAACTGTCGTCAAATATATCAATTATTATTATTATTATTATTATTATTATTATTATTTACACTATTTACATTCGGACTATTGCCTTAATCTTTGCTGTTGTTGTTTCACAACGATTCGATCGTTTTGACCTGCGCCCTTCCTCAGGTGTATATTAATCTTGGTAACCTACAGGTTATTTTGAATTGAGTTCTTTATTTAGACTTTGTTCCAGTTCCACTGCCCAGATCTATGGATACCTCGTTTAGTTCTTATCTTTAGTACTGCTCAGTTATTGCTTACCTTGTTTCTACTGAGTCCAAGTACAAACAACGTTGCTCGGGTATAATGAAAGCTTTAAAACTAATCCATGGTCCTGGAGCTCAGAAACTTTGGACGTTGGCACGAAAGACTAAAAAGCAGTAGTTGTTTCTAGTTAAAGCAAAATCGTAGACTGAAAGAAAAATGAATGGATGTCAGTCAAATTTTGATTTCCTGGTATCGATATCAAACAAGATTTTTTCGTCGTAAACTGAATTTTGAAGGCTAAATAAGTCCTGTGAATAAATGGTATGATGGCTGAGACTAAGAACTACAATTATACCTACTTAGAGCCAAACCCGAAGCAAAAACTAAGAGGGCTGAAAAAATACAGACATACAGGCAGATAAACAGACACACACACAAACAACTTGCCTTATATATATATATATATATTATAAATTAATTCTAACCAAAAGATATACCCGACCAATAAAAATGTACATTCTAACAGCTAATGCCATTAATCAACCATTTAATTTCACACACCAAGTTCTTCAAAAGTCTAACGGTCAACACGGAAGACATGTTCCCTTTATTATCAATAACCCCAACCAACCTCACAATAACAATGAACCAAATATAGGTGATGATGATTTCAGTTCTTGCTCATTCCTCCTGAGGAGACGTTGGATACCCAATGTCGAAACAACCAATTGATTGTAGAGGACATATATAGAAAAAATTATGTACATGTCTTAAAACATAATTTATAATAAATATTCACAACCCTTTACATTATATATCGATCATTTTAAATTAATGTTTTGGACGGTGAAAAAAATTTTTTCGTCGTTCTGTACTCACTCGGATATATATATATATATATATATATATATATATATATATATATATATATATATATTATCTATTTTCTGCACTATTGTAAGAACTGCAACCTTGAAACTTCTGAATATCGTTTCTTATGTCTTTGTCTATGAGTGTATCAAATTTGATTAAAATCTGACCACTCCTCCTATAACCCGATTTCTTCGATTATCTATTTTCGATATTTATCGAGGGTACCTCAACACAAAAACTAGTTAAGAACAATTGCAGACGCTTATAGTACAACTGTGTAAATTTTAAAGAAAATCGGTTCAGCCGTCTCGGAGTCTATAGGTAACGGACACACACACAGACACACACAGACCAAGTTCTATTTATAAATAAGTTTATATATATATATATATATATATATATATATATATATATATATATATATATATGTATATATTTCAACTTTTTAGATGATAAATAATAGAAAGTTAGAAATTATAAAAGCAAATGGTATATATAAAAAATAATCGTTCAATATTTATCAGATCGGTTATTATTGTTGATGTTGCGGTAGAAAATAATTGTTTAAATGTTCAACAATATAAAAAAATGGATTAAACGGAATCATCATCAGCTGTTTCGACTTGAAGTCACAATGCAGATCAGTTGCGATTTCTCATCTTCAGCAACTTTTGAAAATAACTCTTATCAGTCTTCTCCACACCTCCCAGTCTTGTACTAACCCACGAAAGTGCTTCAAGTCTTCCAAGCTCTTCAATGTTTTTTTGTTTTTATGTGGAATTTTATTGATAGTTCTTTTAATGTCGTTGTATAATATCTCTGCTATGATTGTCAAGATGCTATAAATATCATTCCTTCATCTGATATTTTTAAAATTCGTTTAACTCCCAAGCAAGACAATAAAGATAAAAAGGGGAATATAAAAAAAATATGGGAGAAAATAAGACATTATTAAGGAGAGAGAACAATTAAGGAACTAGAATTAAGAAGACATAATATGACGATGGACACTGCATTCGCATTTTGGAGGTCATTAAAAGAACCATTTTGACATGTATGCCGATCAAGAGTCCCATTAAGTTTGTAGCACCACCATACGCACTACAGCCACAGTAAAATGGAGCTAAATTCTCTAGGTTTGTTTAAATTCACAGTTTTCCTTTTCACACACTGGCTGCCAGTCAAAGCTATAGAATCTAGTCTGTCTATAGCTAGAGGTAGGGAAATGTAGGATTCATGCCTTTCCTAAGGGCAATAGTACGTAAATGAATGTAATAAAGTCGACTGAATTTCGAACTCAGCTCTCCGGTTCCTCAGGCCGAGCCTCTATGAAGACAGAACGCAGTTGCGATTTCTCATCTTCAACAACTTTTGTAAACAACTCTTTATCAGTCCTCTTCGCACCACCATGTTCCGGGCTGACTCACGAAAGTGCTACAAGTCTTCGCAGTTCTTCAATGTTTTTACGTGCTAGACAGTGTGGCTTGGGGAAGACTGATAACAGTTTTTTACAAAGTTACTGATTTGCAGTTTGCCTTCAAGTCGAAACAGCGCCTATGATAATGTTCTCGTCATAAAAAAAGATTGTTAAACAACAAACAAAGTTTCACCGTTCGTGTCAATAATGTAAATATGAGATGTGGTATTTGTAATAAAATAATTTCGCCAAGTGACGCATTTTTTTATAAACAAGCTATGAATATCGTTTAACTCAAAGAATAATCAGAATCTTTAATAAAGTTTGTATTTTAATACGTAAAGGTAAGTAAATAATAACAATTAAAAGAGATAAATAAGCAATCATCATTGCATTTATTTTCCTTAAAAACTTACAACTTTCTTTTTCTTCTTTTTCTTCTTCTTCTTTGTGTCATCTTTCTTTAAGCCGTTGGCAATTATGACTCTCCACAATTTCCTGTCCTTTGTAGCTTTTAATAATTTCGTTCCGCCGTCCATTTATTCAAGACTTCTATTTTAGCTATGCGTTGTTTTCCTCTGCCTCTCGTCAATCTCTCCTGTGGGTATCAAAGTTTTCAAACCCTCTTTCCTCAGTATGTAGCCTGTCTCTTTCTATTGTTAAGTATAAGTGTTCTTTTTGTTTTCTTTTCCTCTGAAACTTCATCGTTACTCACATGTTCGGTCCTTGGTATTCACACCTTCCTTCTGTTGAACTACATTTCTCTTGTCTCAAATATCTGTGTGACAGAAAATACTTTTATCGCTGCGATTGTCAGCGTTCCAATTTTTAAATCATCCGAGATGTTTCGGCTTGAAGGCACAAAGCAAATCAGTGTGATTTCTCATTTTCAAAAACGATATACATCCTCTCCAAACATCTCATAAAATGCTGCAGGTCTTCCAACCTCTTTTAGTTTTGACGAGAATGTTGTTGTTCAGTATGATTGATTGTTAAAGGCCTACAGACGTTATTCTTCTATTTAGTGTTGATGGCAAAACCAGTTCCATCGTATTTATTGTCTTTTTCCAAAGTTATTAACTTGTGCTGTCAAACACTGATATTAATATCAAATCTTTCTTTGATTTCAAGTCGTTTTCGTTCTTAGAGTCAACATATATCAATGTTATGACTGAAAACTGTGAACCACTAATATCTGTTTTTATTTCTTTTTGTTTTCACGAGTTCTTTAACAATAAATTTCCGGATGGTAAAATCTTTAAACGCAATTGAAGCCATTTACAGAGTTTCAAAAGAAGCTTCATATTTAACCGGTTGACAATCGGAAATGTCATTTCCTTCTCCACCAAAAATATTATCAAAAGACGATATTTTTTGACGTGAACTCTTTCGAAAATTGTCGTTCCAATGTGTGTGTGTGTGTGTGTGAGTGTGTGTGTGTCTTCACTTCTAAGATGAGACATTTAACTATTTACACTATTTTCACCTTTAAACTGTTGTCCTCATCTTCATTGCCATATTCACGATGTTTCGGCCATTGCACATTCAAAACTTCTTTATTTGAAATACGGTGGTACATTGTTCTATTCCCACATACATTGGATATCTAAATTTAAGTTACGCTCATGAACTAAATAAAGAATTTGGTTCGAAATTGCAGTGTATATCACCTGAAGAAGGCTGGAGCGTACAACGGCGAAACGCCGTAAATACGTCAATAAAGACGAAGAAAACATTTCGAACGATGTAAATAGTATATATATATATATATATGTATATATATATATATATATGTGTGTGTGTGTGTGTGTGTGTGTGTGTGTGTGTGTGTGTGTGTGTGTGTAAATTTGTACATATATTTGTATTTGAAATTATTTTTGAACATTATTTTTAATCGATACTCGTATTTAAGTAGATATTCTGTTTATAATCAAACAGAATATATTTATTTCTACCGGCCGGATTATTTACGATACATTTTTGTTACGAAAATTTGTAACAATGAGATATTTTTCGTAACAAAAATTTATTGTAAATAATCAGGCCGGTAGAAATAAATATATATACTGTTTGATTATAAACAGAATATCTACCTAAATACGGGTATTGATAAAAAATAATGCTCAAACAAATAATTTCAAATTGTCGGTTGTTTAAAACCATTTCCTTACTCTTCGTGAATTTCCGTAACATTATATACATTCTATATACTGGCATTTGTATATATGTAATTAAGTATGTGCGTGTGTACATATATTTTTACATATAGATTAGTAGTATCCTTGGTAATTTGTAAGGTAAATTCCACGGGAGATGGTAATCTGATGAGAACTCAATGATAGAATTTAACAGAGTATTATAATGAAAATAAATTGGAAGTGTTTACAAACTTATTTCATGATGTATACATGTATGTGTATATATGTGCATTTGTATATATATATATATATATATATTAAAAAAGGATTAATTCAAAGATGTTGAATGGCCATTTCGATATGAAGATCCCCACGGGGGGCAACACATCACCTCAGCAAAAGAAGGATTTTTCTGTTGCTGAGGTGATGTGTTGTCCCCCGTGGGGATCTTCATATCGAAATGGCCATTCAACATCTTTGTATATATATATATATATATATATATATATATATATATATATATATATATATATGTTTGTATATATGTATATATATGTGCATGTGTGTGTATATATATGTTTGCATGTATGTGTATATATATGTATGTGTGAGCATATATATGTGTGTGCATATATATGTGTGTGCCTGCATTTATATATTGTTGAGTAGTTACCCCTATTCACACACTCTATGGACTCCTCCATGGTATACAAATAATCCTTCCTACACAGAACGGGTTGTTGTTATAGTTGGTGTTTGTCAGAGCAGTTGAACCACCGCTTATTGGTCAGCAAAAATATAGACTATTACCTGGACTTACTTCTTGTATATATTTGACTCCTACTCGTAAGTATTCCTGAACCTACTAACAGTGTACAAGTTGTATATCTTTTATTCAATATACTTACATTTTTCTTCTGATATCTGTTTTTTTTTATTATTATAGTGTGGTTTTCTAAACAAGAATCCACAACAATTTGGCGACGAAGATTCAAAGTTCACGGGGAGAGAAAAATACATTCGTGCCAAACAACAATTTGGTAACGAAGATTCGAAGAACTTCACGCGGAGAGAAAAAAATCAAGTCAGTCGCCACAACAATTTGGCGACGAAGGATTCGTACAAGTTTAAGCGGAGGAAAAAAATACATTCTCGCCAAACAACAAATTGTCAACGAGGATTCTAACACTTGCACACGGAGGAAAAAAGATGTTGTCACTTCAGTCGTAAAGAGCAAATTGGCAGCAAAAAAGAACGAACTATTGCATAACACCAAGGAAAAAAAACTTAGCGCCGAGGACCTCGAAAATTACATAGGAGGAGTCAACAACATCAAATTGACGAAACAGATTCGCGCACAAGTCGCACAAAAAGATTGTACCGATTTTTTTTCTCCCCTCTGAATCACTTTAACACTTTAAAAAAGTGTGCTACAAACTGACTCAAACAAGTCGACTACAAAGAAATTGTCGACACTAATACCGAAAAGAAAAAAATGGAAGATTTTCAAAAGGGAATATTCGAAATCATAAAGAGAAACGAAGAAAAACAATATCAATTAGAAATAAAACAGACGGAAATGCAAAAGGCTAACGAAATAAGACAAATGGAAATGCAAAAGGTTAACGTATAAAGACAAACAGAAATACAAACAAGTCAAATAGAGATGCAAATGCAAATTGAAGAAAGACAAATTGAAATGCAAAAGACAAACGAGGAAAGACAAACACAACTGCAAGAACTGTTATTAAAATTAAAAAGCACAGCCCTGGATAGGAACACGGAGAAGGAGGAGACATTTTCACAAGATGCGGTTTGGAACGCGATTGAAATTTTCAAATACTCAGTTGAGGTAGATAAAAATTTCGGAGAGTATTACAGGTGATACTTGGATATTTTTTAATGTTGACTGTCAGTACTGGAGTGAGAAGAAAAATTAAGACTTCTACTCAGAAAATTCGTAGACTATATTCTCCCTAAAAAACGAATGATCTAACGTTCCATGAGGCAGTGACAGGCCTCACAGAGCTATTTATCCCCAACATCTCGTTGTTCCTTAAAAGGTGGAAAAGCCTTAATCTCAGAAAAGACGAAAACGAGGACTATTCTACTTTTGCAGCTATCGTCAATAAACATTGTGGCGATTTTAAATTGTCGGAACTTTCCCCAGACAATTTCAAGTGTCTCATATTTGTCCAAGGACTTGTTGCTGCTAAAGACAGCGAAATGAGGAAACGCATGCTGACCAGACTGCAAAACGGGCCAGGTCTAACATTACAAAATTGTCAGAAGATTGCCAGAAATGCCTCAGCATAAAGAAAGATAGCAAGGACATTGAAGAGTTAGGAGTAGCGTACATTGGAAAGGTAAAAGAAATTTACGTTTTGTACCCTCCCCACAGACAAAACAAAATTATAATGCCAAAGAGAAAAAATTAAGTACTACAGTTGACAAGAATCCAGTAAAAATAGGCCTTCCCCTTCTGCATGTTAAGATGTGGTGGATGGCATTGGTTTAAGGGTTGTCTTTTTACATACAAAAATTGCCGAGCATGTGGTAAGATGGGACACAAAGCTACGGTATGCAGAAATAAAAATCAACCTAGTAGAGTAAGGTCTACTAGAGTGGAGAATAAAAATAAAGAAAATATCAGAAAATACGTTGAAATGGAAATTCTGAATAAAAAAAAGAATTAAATTGCAACTGGATTCGGGATCTGATTTGATGATTATAAACTTACAAACATGGCGAAAGTTAAATAGGCCGACCATACTACATACTAACAAAAATGCTAATTCCGTAACGGGGAAAAAGATAAATTTCGAAGGCAAAATTATAGTGAACGTAAAATTCCAGGGAGAAATAAAAAAATGAAAAATCTATGTGATGAAAAGTTCAGACAACCTAGTAGGAACGGACTGGGTGCAGAAATTCAATTTATGGGATTTACCTATTAGTTCGTTCTGTAAAAGAATAGACTGTGAATTTTCGGAAGCCACAAAACTGAAGGAGGAATTGCACAAAGAATTCCCAGAAGTATTTTGAAGTGGGTTAGGACGTTGCAACAAATTTGAATCGAAAATCGAGCCTAAACAGAATGCTCAACCTGTATTTAGGAAAAAGAGAAACGTACCTTTCGCCACAATTGACAAAATAGACAAAGAATTGGAGAGGCTAGAGTAAACTGGGATTATTTCGAAAACTGACTTCAATGAATGGGCGGCACCGGTTGTTTATGTTAAGGAAAAGTCGGGAGAAATCCGCGTGTGAGCAGATTTTTCCACGGGACTGAATTATGCAATTAAAGACCATCACTATCTGTTGGCCAGCCGAGAAGAAATATTCACAGCAGACGATGGATACTATGTTGACGCGCCAAAATTTCGCCACAGCTTATCTGGACGATATTTTAGTTAGAAGCGATAATTTAAAAGACCATGCGGCACACATCAAGGAAATTTTTAAAAGACTACAAGACTTTGGGTTAAAAGTTAAAGAGAAGAAATATGATTTCTTCTTGAAAGAAATAAAATATCTAGGCCACATCATAAATGAGAATGGCAGGAAACCTGACACAGAGAGAGCTTCAGCAATCAAAAACATGCCTGAGCCTAAAAATATCGCAGTATTGCAATGCTTCCTCGGTCTTGCTAAGTACAATGGAGAGTTTATGGATAGTATGCATACATTGAGGGCACCCCTCAACGAATTACTGAAGAAAAATGTCCAGTGGAACTGGTCAAAGGAGTGCAAAAAGGCATTTAACGAAATTATAAATAAATTGACATCAGATTTAACCTTGACACATTTCGACCCTAGGCTGGAGATTATTGTAGCAAGTGATGCAAGCTCACACGGTGTGGGAGCATGCATTTTACATAAAATGCAGGATGGTACTACAAAACCGGTAGGCCACGCAAAATTTCCCTTCTCTGAGCCCATGCGCCGATGGCTTAGGGAGTAGAGACTCCGACTGACACCAAATCGGTCGATTTTCGATCCCGGCCAGAGGCAAGTGGATATGTCTAGCCACATTGATGAGCTGTGATACAGATGACTAATATATATATATATATATATATATATATATATATATATATATACGGTAGAGAATTTGCACTACAAACGGACCCTAAAACGCTTCTTACTCTATTTGAATCCAAGAAAGGACTACCTGTATATACTGCGAATAGACTCCTGTGGTGGGGCACAATACTAATAAACTACAATTTTAAACTAGAATATTTACCATCGAAAAAAATAGGGCATGCAGATGGACTATCGAGGCTGATTCCTAAGGAAAGTGAACCCTTGGAAAGCTCAGATAGCAGCGTTGAGAGCTGAGGATGAAATCAGCACAGTACTAAGTAACACGGTTAAATAACTACCGGTTTCATTGCTAGAAATAAGAAGAAACGCAGAAGCGGATGAATTTATTAACACGACAAAAAAAAAGTGAAGACAGAGATGCAAAATTGGTAGATAGTTTCTCAAATTTGTGACAATGTACTGCTGTATAATAAAAGGGTCGTAATTCCAAAGTCACTTCAAAGGAGGATCTTAAAAGTCTTTCATGTTGGACATCTCGGGAAAAATCGCATGAAAGCACTAATGAGAAGCTATACTGTACTGGCCCAAAATGGATGAGGATATTGCACAGATGGTGGAAAAGTGTAAATACTGTGCGGCGGCAGCAAAATCACCACCGATTATACAAAAATATTGGCTAAAGGCGGACAAACCGTGGTCAAGAATACACGCAGACTATGCAGGGCCTATAAATGGCTACTACTGTTTGATTGTAGTAGACAGCTTTAGGACGTTTTTAGATATAAACACCCCAAAACTGACAATACTATGAGCTGTTTGCATGAACTATTTGCGAGGTTCGGCGTCGTTGACGTTTTAGTTACAAATAATGGTACACAATTCACGTCAGGTGATTTGAAAGATTTTTGTGAAATGTACCTAATAAGACATATAAAAACAGCTCCCTATCACCCACGATCAAATAGGTTTGCCGAAAGTTTTGTAGATACGCTTAAGAGGGCGTTAAAAAAGCGATAGACACACCATCAGAAAAAGTATTACAGGAATTCCTACAAGTCTACCGTATTACGCCAAACTAGAACACACCATCAGAACTGTCACCGGCCGAGGTGATGTTCGCGTGAAAAATCCGATCGGTTTTCTAGAAATTAATACCAGACAAAAGCAATAATCGGAAGACTCCTACAATAGTGAGAAAATCGTTCAAGCTCAAGAAAAAGTATATTTAAAAATTTCTAATAACAATATGGCGTATTGGGAGCCAGGAATAATTATAAGCAAAATTGGAAGCGTAATGTATACTATCAAAGGAAAAAAAATTCACGCATAGAAGACACGTGAATCAAATCCAAAAAAGGAGAAGTGAAGAACCAAGCTCCTCACATTTAGAATGTGAAGATTCTATGGAGGAAATCTTCGAAGCTTTTGACATCCACAAACTAAAAGCTAACATGGAAATCAGAAGAACCAACAGAAAGCGGAAGTTGACAGAGCCTTTGATTATAGATCCAAAACGAAAAAAATATTAACTCTTCCTAAAAGAAAGCTAGGAAAGGGGTGTAGGGGAGTCAGCTCTTTTCACACACTCTATGGACTCTTCCATGATATACAAATAATCCTTCCTACACAGAACGGTTTGTTGTTGTTGTTAGAGTTGGTGTTTGTCAGAGCAGTTGAACCGCCGCTCGTTGGTCAGCAAGAATATAGACTATTACCCAGACTTACTTTTTGTATATATTTGACTCCTACTAACAAGTATTCCTGAATTTACTAACCGTGTACAGGTTGTATAACTTATATTCAATATACTTACATTTTTCCTCTGATATCTGTTTTTATCATTATATTGTGTGGTTTTCTAAAGAAGAAATCACAACATATACATGCGCATATATATATATATATATATATATATATGTAAGTAAGACTTACATGTTTCATAACAAATGCCGTTCCCAGAACTGCGTGCGTATCTCTAAAGAAGTACTATAAGCAAGCTTGAAATTCAGTGTATGTCATTTCAGCGAAGTGTAAACAACTTTGTTTTTCATAGAGTTAAACGTGTCGGTTTTCGTGCCAAAAAAGTGTATTTGAGAGAAAATTTTATTGAACTACTTTATTTGAAAGAATTCTGCACTTGAAGCACACAAAATTCTTGTTGAGACTTACGGTGACCATGCTCTGTCGGAAACAAGATGCTGAGATTGGTTTAGACTCATGAAAAATGATAATATTGATGTTGAAGATAAAGAACGCTCTGGCGCACCGAAAAAAGTTGAAGATGAAAAATTGGAGGCAAACCGACCGTAACCATCAGAGAAGATCGCTATCGACTACAATTGATGCGTTTGAGCCAAACATTAAAGAGAAAACGGTCGCTATACGAGCAGAGACAAAAGAAATTGATTTTGCAACATGACAACACTAGGCCACATGTTGCAAAACAGGTGAAAAACTACTTGAGAACGCTTAAATGGGAAGTCTTACTCTACCCGCCGTATTCACCATACATTGCTCCGTACGATTATCACTTGTTTCGATCGATGGCACATGGCATAGCTGAGCAGCACTTTCATTATTATGAAGATGCCAAGAAATGGGTCGGCTCGTGGTTAGCCTTAAAACATTTGTCGTTTTACTGAAGTGGAATTCAAATTCTGTTAGAAGGATTTGAAAAGTAGTGGCTAGCGATGAACAAGACTTGCACTGACGTGTTTCTTACTACGTTTTTTAAATAAATCTTTAATTTTCATGAAAAATTAGCTAGAACTTTTTCAATGTCCTAATATATGCATGTAGTATATGTGTGTCCAATGTCTATGAATGTTATTCTTTCATTTGATATTGATTGCAAATGAATTTCTATAAAATTTATTGTCTGTTTCTGAAGCTATTAACTTTTAACTTGTGATGTCTAATACCAACTCTCACTAAAATGAATTGTACATATGGGGTCAAGTTAGGATGCCACGAGGAAATTGCAGAAGTTTAGTGACTGTCGTGAGAATGATACGTAAGAATGTAATGGTTTATTAATGGTTTGACTAATGGTTTATTAATGGTTTGACTAATGGTTTATTAATGGTTTGACTAATGGTTTATTAATGGTTTGACTAATGGTTTATTAATGGCTTGAATAATGGTTTATTAATGGTTTGACTAATGGTTTATTAATGGCTTGACTAATGGTTTATTAATGGTTTGACTAATGGTTTATTAATGGTTTGACTAATGGTTTATTAATGGTTTGACTAATGGTTTATTAATGGTTTGACTAATGGTTTATTAATGGCTTGACTAATGGTTTATTAATGGTTTGACTAATGGTTTATTAATGGCTTGACTAATGGTTTATTAATGGTTTGACTAATGGTTTATTAATGGCTTGACTAATGGTTTATTAATGGTTTGACTAATGGTTTATTAATGGTTTGACTAATGGTTTATTAATGGTTTGACTAATGGTTTATTAATGGTTTGACTAATGGTTTATTAATGGCTTGACTAATGGTTTATTAATGGTTTGACTAATGGTTTATTAATGGTTTGACTAATGGTTTATTAATGGTTTGACTAATGGTTTATTAATGGTTTGACTAATGGTTTATTATCGAATACTTGGTTCAGTGATTGGGACTAGCTAAATTATAGATAAGAGTAATGATAACCCTAATTGTTTTAATATTTTGTATCAGTTAATTATGTCATGCAAAATAGCTTTAACCGTTGACTTATATTTGTCGGTATATGTATTCACAGCCGCTAGATGCGTTTAATCAAAGCTTTTGGTCCCAGACACTGTCCCAAAGGATAATCAGATAGTGGAATCCTGAAGCCGTAAACCACATGTCACAGAAATCCAATAATTCAATATACTGGGTAATTGAAAACTAACGACCTATTTTGTGCGTGAGTGGTCAGCCACGACATTGTGGTTTTTTTCTTTGGGACTGATGAAAGAAGCAAGCCTATTATAACAAACCCAGACTTTGGAAGGATTTGAAGGGCGATTACAAGAGGTTATATCTTCCATACTACAAAAGTTCCTAATGAAATTAGTTGACGCGATTTCTGGGTAACTCGAGAAGTTGGTAACGAAATCTGTTGCCCATATCGAATTAACAAAAGCCTCATGTGAAAATTATAGGAAATAAATAAATTATAAGTCTTTTTTTAATCGTATCACCCCGAGCAAGGCGATAATGCCACTGATGTGCAGAGGGTTACATAAGAGTAAAAAGATTAGATAGATGAGAGTGAAGAGAAAGACGAACCGGTTAGAAAGGAGCAAGATAGGGATGGGAATACAGGTGTGATGACAGTTACAAAGGTGGAGAGAAAGGAAAGGATATACAGGGTGGTGTAGAAAGGACTAGAGTCAAGTGGTTAAGAGATGAGTATTGATTTTGCATTTAAATTCCTGGAGGTGTAGGCGTCAAAGCTAAACTCGCAGCCGAGATTGAAAAAGACCTCCAATCCATATTGGACTGGGGTAAGAAATGGCTAGTAAATTAAATTTTAATGCTTCTAAAACGAAGCTACTGTCAATTAACCATCATCGACAATCTCACCTACCTCCCATTAGCATGGACCAGGCTTGCCTCCCAGAGAGAAAAACACTACGCCTCCTTGGTCTCACACTTTCAGCGGACCTCAAATGGAATGACTATATCGAATCCATTGCTAAATCCGCTGCTATGAAAGTCGGTTCTCTGTGTAGGGCCCGGAAGTTTTTTCTGTCTAAATCTATCCTGCACATTTACAAATCTACCATCCGCCCGTGCATTGAATACTGCTGCCATATCTGGTCGGGTGCCCCTGCTGTTCTCCTCGGGCTTCTCGATAAGGTTCAGAGGAGGGTCTGTAATGTGATAGATACCGACTTGGCAGACCGCCTGCAGTCTCTCTCCCACCGGCGAGACGTGGCTTCCCTGTGTCTCTTCTATAAATACTTTCACGGCTTCTGCTCCGATCAGCTTAGATCACTGGTGCCCCCTAAATACGAATTTGCACGAGATACTAGATTAGCAACTAGATCCCACCCTTTTACAGTGAAACCGATAAAATGCAGCCGTAACTTCTACTTTCTTTCCTCGCACTTCCCGACTGTGGAATTCTCTTCCAAACGATTGCTTCCCCGACGGCTACAATCTCCAGGAGTTTAAATGTAAGGTCAATACACACCTCCTAACACACTAACCTGCTCCCATTCTATCAAGCACTCTTCCCATCTGCCCGACCCTCATCCTCGCTATCCTTACTCATCTGTCACCTTTCTCCTGACATTCCCTATGTCTATCCACTCCTTCTCTTTACCTTCCCCTATGTAGCCCCATGCGCAATAGTGGCAGATGAATGCCTTGCTTGGGGTGAGATGATTAAAAAAAAAAAAAAAGGTTGTAGCCGTCAGGAAAGCAAGAATATGGAAGCGAGTTCCACAGGCAGGAAGTGCGAGGAAAGAAGCTGAAGGAGTAGAAATGTCGTCTGCATTTGGTTGATCTAACTGTGAATAGGTGAGACCCAGTTGCCAGTCTGGTTGCACGAGTAAACACCTGTTGCAAAATTTACTTTACAGTCACCTTGCATATTAGGAGATATTGAAAAACTCCGTCCAACTCAATTTTCAAAATCTAAGCAAATGATCAGGCATCCGATATTTTTTTTTGTGCAGGAAGAAGGAATTCTTGTTCGAGCATACAGCTTTTCACGATTTTGTCGTAATAATGGTAAGATAATATCTTTGATGAATGTTAAATAATAATCTTTATCAGACGATGCCATATTAAGATCTTTATAACGGACTTTTTACTTGCAGAGACAAGATTGCAAACTGCGTATGTGTGTGATAATCTTATATTTGATTATATCATATTTGTTATAAATTAAATATAAAAAACACAAACTCTGTTCAGCGTCAATTAAGGCGTTATGTCGAAAAAACTATCTGAGCAATAGAAAGAATAAAGGTAGGAATATAACTGTATATTTCCACGTATAACCATAATTTCTTGACATAGCACAAAAAAAAAAAATAAATAAAATAAATAAATAAGTAAAACTGTGAAGCATCTATAGCAGCAAACAATTTAGTAAGTACATGTTTTCCCTTGCAAAGACCGCTTAGTGAATCAGTTTTCGATTGTTCGAACCCTGGTAATTTTAAATTCTGATTTTAAAGATTTACGAGGTCATCTCTCATAGAAAACCATGCGTTTTCTACACCAGTTTGCTATTTTGACCTCACATAAACTTAAAAGTTTGTGCGAATAAAAACATATCTAACGATTATGATAATAATCTGTTCGGAAAGAAGCATATTCGGTGTTTATAAGACAATACCCAAAATCTAGGTCATTTTTCATGAATTTATCGGATATCAGTAGTGTATGGTAGGTCAGTCAGTTAAGTGCCATACGTGATACACGCTTGGGCGATCATGTCTCGAAAGAGACATGACTGACTGAGCAGAAGGTTATCCCGCAGTAGTTTGCCATTGCTTTCTGCGGTAGACTGGTTGCCGACCAAGGCTATAGAACCAAATCTGTCCTGTTATTTAACCCATAACTGGAAGGAAGAGACGGATTAATACCTTTCCCAAGGGTATTTGCGCGTATGTGAATACAATAGATTCAACTGGAATTCGAACTCGGCTCTCCGATTTCTTGTTCCGAGCCGATATCTACTGGATCACCACGCACATGGTATGGTAGGTACCTCCATTAAATCGCTGAATAAAAATGAGTGGAGGTACCTAGATGGCTAACCTACGAAGACTAATCTTCTCCGTCAGGACCAGTTGGGCATATTATAATGATTTCTTGGTGTATAAAACAAAACTGATATTTATTAATTTTGTAAAGTTACATATATTAGAAATAACGCTTTTGAAGAATAATGTCAGACGTTTTTCTTTTCTAACTCGGATGCTTATTATGCACCCATATATTATTTTTACAACGATACGTGATTCCTCTAATTACATCAAAACGAGGTCGACTATGTTTGTTCTCTGGGGATCAGTGTTCAAACTTAAATGTCAGCAACGATACTTTATTAATATATGACAATTAAAAATGTTTTGTTTACCTTCATCGTTATCAACTCAATATGAATAAAATGATAGAAAGTAATAACATGAAAATAACAATAGCAATCTCGTTCTTGCGACTCGTACGAATAAAAGCAAACAGAAAGAAACTGTTGCCAAATTATTCAAAAACTGCCATATCTCGAATACAATGGGTAGTACTGAAGTTGACATGCTGAATAACTCTGCCAATGAAGCCGTCGACAAGGCTGAATTACCAGATTTGAACTCGAACCGATATGACGAAAGTGTAAATGACGATGTTTAAGATGAACTTGTCAGGCCCACTAAAATATCTAACACAACAGCTTCATAAATATTAAAATGCCCTTATAAAATATTTATAAACCAATAGAGTGCAATAAATACTTACATCTTAAAAAAACAAAAACAAAAACAAAAAAAACTAATTAAACCGTACAATACAAAACTATAGAATACAATCATCATAATTTAGATAGATATCGCCAAAGTATCGCACAGACGTAGTCGCAGTAGACATACCAAGTGGTATTTTAAGGCCAATTAGGAAGAAATAAAATAATATAATTCTGAAACCTATTTTCTTAGAAAAAAGGTATAAATATTACAAATTCCGGCTTCAAGAAAGAGATTCACAAATGCCACCAAAAGCCACGTCACTCTAGCTGCTAATATATAAAACTCCATTCACAAAAGCAATGCTCGACTCGGCAGCACTGACCAAACTACAAAGTGACCACCTCAGACTATGGTGCCACCGCCTAGAGTAAGAACTAAATTCTACCTCCCTTCTTTATCCCCGTTACTACTACGTACGAGCACAAAAACTGACTCTTTCACACAAAAACATATACAACCAAATTCTCTGTTCTCAGATACGTACGCAATAATGTTTATATTCTATTCAAGAACTTTATTAACACCCCCCAAAATGACATTACTTATTCAATACATTCAAATTACTTCATGTACTATTGTTGTTATATAAAGTGAATGTCATTTAGTGATATTACGTTGACTTTTCCTACTGAATTTTATTCTTTCCATGCAAGTCGTTGGATTATCCTAAACGGCCTAATTACGAGAAGTTCAGCAACAATATTTTATTTTTTTCTATCGAATCCCAACTTTTCAAATTTTGAAGATAAACAAAAACCCGAGCAGAACGATTCCTACAAGCTTTTAGGTGGCAATGACCATAATAATTTTGAAGTGTGTTAATTATGTATGTGGTTGTCTTATATTTTTTATTCTCTTATGAGAAACAAAACTTTATAGAAATTAAAATGTTTTGCTGCTTAACACCGCAAAAATACCGTATAATGCATGTTATTAAAAATTAAGTTTATTTGTCATACTAATTCTTGTTGTTATTTAACACCATAATAATAATGAATATTATAATTATAGATTTTATGTTGTCCTAAATGTTGTCATTTAACACTACAATAATAATGAATTTTAATTAAGAATATAGATTGCATGTTATTCTAAATGTTGTTATTTAACACTACAATAATAATGAATGTTAATTAAGAATATAGATTGCATGTTATTCTAAATGTTGTTATTTAACACTACAATAATAATGAATTTTAATTAAGAATATAGATTGCATGTTATTCTAAATGTTGTTATTTAACACTACAATAATAATGAATTTTAATTAAGAATATAGATTGCATGTTATCTTAAATGTTGTTATTTAACACTACAATAATAATGAATTTTAATTAAGAATATAGATTGCATGTTATTCTAAATGTTCTCATTTAACATCACAATAATAATGAATTTTAATTAAGAATATAGATTGCATGTTATTCTAAATGTTGTTATTTAACACTACAATAATAATGAATTTTAATTAAGAATATAGATTGCATGTTATTCTAAATGTTCTCATTTAAAATCACAATAATAATGAATTTTAATTAAGAATATAGATTGCATGTTATTCTAAATGTTCTCATTTAACATCACAATAATAATGAATTTTAATTAAGAATATAGATTGCATGTTATTCTAAATGTTCTCATTTAACATCACAATAATAATGAATTTTAATTAAGAATATAGATTGCATGTTATTCTAAATGTTGTTATTTAACACTACAATAATAATGAATTTTAATTAAGAATATAGATTGCATGTTATTCTAAATGTTCTCATTTAAAATCACAATAATAATGAATTTTAATTAAGAATATAGATTGCATGTTATTCTAAATGTTCTCATTTAACATCACAATAATAATGAATTTTAATTAAGAATATAGATTGCATGTTATTCTAAATGTTCTCATTTAACATCACAATAATAATGAATTTTAATTAAGAATATAGATTGCATGTTATTCTAAATGTTGTTATTTAACACTACAATAATAATGAATTTTAATTAAGAATATAGATTGCATGTTATTCTAAATGTTGTTATTTAACACTACAATAATAATGAATTTTAATTAAGAATATAGATTGCATGTTATTCTAAATGTTCTCATTTAACATCACAATAATAATGAATTTTAATTAAGAATATAAATTGCATGTTATTCTAAATGTTGTAACACTAATAATAATGAATTAATTAAGAATATGCATGTTATTCTAAATGTTGTTTAACATCACAATAATAATGAATTTAATGAATATAGATTACACAAAGATCATGTTGTCATAGCTTAACATCACAAATTGTAGAATTTTAATTAAGAATATAGATGCTGCATGTTATTCCTAAATGTTTTTTTTTTTTTTAATGAATTTTAATTAAGAATATAGATTGCATGTTATTCTAAATGTTCTCATTTAACATCACAATAATAATGAATTTTAATTAAGAGTATAGATTGCATGTTATTCTAAATGTTGTTATTTAACACTACAATAATAATGAATTTTAATTAAGAATATAGATTGCATGTTATTCTAAATGTTCTTTATTTAACATCACAATAATAATGAATTTTAATTAAATGTATCACAAGTTATTCTAAATGTTGTTATTTAACACTGCAATAATAATGAATTTTAATTAAGAATATAGATTGCATGTTATCCTAAATGTTCTCATTTAAATACAATAATAATGAATTTTAATTAAGAATATATAGATTGCATGTTATTCTAAATGTTGTCATTTAATACTACAATAATAATGAATTTTCTTAATTAAGAGTATATTTGTACAGTTATCTTTCAATGTTCTCATTTAACATCACAATAATAATGAATTTTAATTAAGAATATAGATTGCATGTTATTCTAAATGTTGTTATTTAACACTACAATAATAATGAATTTTAATAAGAATATATAGATTGCATGTTATCTTAAATGTTGTTATTTAACACTACAATAATAATGAATTTTAATTAAGAATATAGATTGCATGTTATTCTAAATGTTCTCATTTAACATCACACACAATGAATTTTAATTAAGAATATAGATTGCATGTTATTCTAAATGTCTTCATTTAAAATCACAATAATAATTTAATTCTAATTAAGAATACAGGATTAAATGTTATTCTAAATGTTCTCATTTAACATCATGTAATAATGAATTTTAATTAAGAATATATAGATTGCATGTTATTCTAAAATGTTCTCATTTTTAACATCACAATAATAAATGAATTTTAATTAAGAATATAGATTGCATGTTATTCTAAAATGTTGTTGGTTAACACTTACAATAATAATGAATTTTAATTAAGAATATAGATTGTATATGTTATTCTAAATGTTCTCATTCACAATAAAATGAATTTTAATTAAGAATATAGGACAATGTGTTATCAAATGTCTTCATTTACATCACAAATAATAATGAATTTAATTAAGAATATAGATTGCATGTTATTCTAAATGTTCTCATTTAACATCACAATAATAATGAATTTCTAATTAAGAATATAGATTGCATGTTATTCTAAATGTTGTTATTTAAATTATCAGCATAATAATGAATTTTAATTAAGCATATAGATTGTATTCTAAATGTTGTTATTTAACACTACAATAATAATGAATTTTAATTAAGAATATAGATTTCAATGTTATTCTAAATGTTCTCATTTCTAACATCACAATAATAATGAATTTTAATTAAGAATATAGATTGCATGTTATTCTAAATGTTGTTATTTAACAATTACAATAATGAATTTTAATTAAGAATATAGATTGCATGTTATTCTAAATGTTTCATTGCTTAACATCACAATAATAATGAATTTAATTAAGAATATAGATTGCATGTTATTCTAAATGTTGTCATTTAACATCACAATAATAATGAATTTTAATTAAGAATATAGATTGCATGTTATTCTAAATGTTCTCATTTAACATCACAATAATAATGAATTTTAATTAAGAATATAGATTGCATGTTATTCTAAATGTTCTCATTTAACATCACAATAATAATGAATTTTAATTAAGAGTATAGATTGCATGTTATTCTAAATGTTGTTATTTAACACTACAATAATAATGAATTTTAATTAAGAATATAGATTGCATGTTATTCTAAATGTTCTCATTTAACATCACAATAATAATGAATTTTAATTAAGAATATAATTTAAATGTTATTTAACACTGCAATAATAATGAATTTTAATTAAGAATATAGATTGCATGTTATCCTAAATGTTCTCATTTAACATCACAATAATAATGAATTTTAATTAAGAATATAGATTGCATGTTATTCTAAATGTTGTCATTTAGCACTACAATAATAATGAATTTTGTTAATTAAGAGTATAGATTGCATGTTGATTTTCCTAAATGTTCTCATCATCACAATAATAATTAAATTTTAATTAAGAATATAGATTGCATGTTATTCTAAATGTTGTTATTTAATTAATAATAATGAATTTTAATTAAGATATAGATTGCATGTTATCTTAAATGTTGTTATTTAAACACTACAATAATAATGAATTTTAATTAAGAATATAGATTGCATGTTATTTTCCTAAATGTTCTCATTTAACATCACACATACGAATTTTAATTAAGAATATAGATTGCATGTTATTCTAAATGTTGTTATTTAACACTACAATAATAATGAATTTTAATTAAGAATATAGATTGCATGTTATCTTAAATGTTGTTATTTAACACTGCAATAATAATGAATTTTAATTAAGAATATAGATTGCATGTTATTCTAAATGTTCTCTCATTTAACATCATAATAATAATGAATTTTAATTAAGAGTATAGATTGCATGTGTTATTCTAAATGTTGTTATTTAACACTACAATAATAATAACTTAATTACAATATATCACTATTCTAAATGTTCTCATTTAACATCACAATAATAATGAATTTTAATTAAGAATATAGATTGCATGTTATCTTAAATGTTGTTATTTAACACTTACAATAATAATGAATTTTAATTAAGAATATAGATTGCATGTAATCTTAAATGTTGTTATTTAACACTAATAATGGAATTTTAATTAAGAATATAGATTGCATGTTATTCTAAATGTTGTTATTTAATTACTGCAATAATAATGAATTTTAATTAAGAATAGATTGTAATAAAGCACCAAATGTTCTACTTAACATCACAATAATAACAATTTTAATTAATATAGATTGCATGTTATTCTAAATGTTGTCATTTAACACGTATGTTAACAATAATGAATTTTAAAATTAAGAGTATAGATTGCATGTTATTCTAAATGTTCTCATTAACATCACAATAATAATGAATTTTAATTAAGAATATAGATTGCATACACTTAAATGTTGTTATTTAACACTACAATAATAATGAATTTTAATTAAGAATATAGATTGCATGTTATCTTAAATGTTGTTATTTAACACTACAATAATAATGAATTTTAATTAAGAATATAGATTGCATGTTATTCTAAAGGTTCTCATTTAACATCACAATAATAATGAATTTTTAATTAAGAATATAGATTGCATGTTAAATATTTGTTGATAACACTACAATAATAATGAATTTTAATTAAGAATATAGATTGCATGCTATCACTTAAATGTTGTTATTTAACACTACAATAATAATAATTTTAATTAAGAATATAGATTGCATGTTATTCTAAATGTTCTCATTTAACATCACAATAATAATGAATTTTAATTAAGAGTATAGATTGCATGTTATTCTAAATGTTTGTTATTTAACACTACAATAATAATGAATTTTTAATTAAGAATATAGATTGCATGTTGCTAAATGTTCTCATTTAACATCACAATAATAATGAATTTTAATTAAGAATATAGATTGCATGTTTATTCTAAATGTTGTTATTTAACACTACAGTAATAATGAATTTTAATTAAGAATATAGATTGCATGTTATCTTAAATGTTGTTATTTAACACTACAATAATAATGATTTTAATTAAGAATATAGATTGCATGTTATTCTAAATGTTCTCATTTAACATCACAATAATAATGAATTTTAATTAAAATTATGAATTGCATGTTATTCTAAATGTTGTTATTTAACACTACAATAATAATGAATTTTAATTAAGAATATAGATTGCATGTTATTCTAAATGTTCTCATTTAACATCACAATAATAATGAATTTTAATTAAGAATATAGATTGCATGTTATTCTAAATGTTCTCATTTAACATCACAATAATAATGAATTTTAATTAAGAGTATAGATTTATGTTATTCTAAATGTTGTTATTTAACACTACAATAATAATGAATTTTAATTAAGAATATAGATTATATTTATTCTAAATGTTCTCATTTAATATCACAATAATAATGAATTTTTAATTAAGAGTATAGATTGCATACTTATTCTAAATGTTGTTATTTAACACTACAATAATAATGAATTTTAATTAAGAATATAGACTGCATGTTATTCTAAATGTTCTCATTTAACATCACAATAATAATGAATTTTTAATTAAGAATATAGATTGCATGTTATTCTAAATGTTGTTATTTAACACTACAATAATAATGAATTTTAATTAAGGAGAATATAGATTGCATGTTATCTTAAATGTTGTTGTGCTACAATAATAATGAATTTTAATTAAGAATATAGATTGCATGTTATTCTAAATGTTCTGTTTAACATAAATAATAATGAATTTTAATTAAGAATATAGATGCATGTTATTCTAAATGTTGTCATTTAACATCACAATAATAATGAATTTTAATTAAGAATATAGATTGCATGTTATTCTAAATGTTGTTATTTAACACTACAATAATAATGAATTTTAATTAAAGATATAGATTGCATGTTATTCTAAATGTTCTCATTTAACATCACAATAATGAATTTTAATTAAGAGTATAGATTGCATGTTATTCTAAAATGTATTCCATTTAACACTACAATAATAATGAATTTTAATTAAGAATATAGATTGCATGTTATCATTAAATGTTGTTATTTAACACTACAATAATAATGAATTTTAATTAAGAATATAGATTGCATGTTATTCTAAATGTTCTCATTTAACATCACAATAATAATGAATTTTAATTAAGAGTATAGATTGCATGTTATTCTAAATGTTGTTATTTAACACTACAATAATAATGAATTTTAATTAAGAATATAGATTGCATGTTATTCTAAATGTTGTCATTTAACATCACAATAATAATGAGAATTTTAATTAAGAATATAGATTGCATGTTATTCTAAATGTTGTCATTTAACATCACAATAATAATGAATTTAATTAGAATATAGATTCATGTTATTCTAAATGTTCTCATTTAACATCACAATAATAATGAATTTTAATTAAGAATATAGATTGCATGTTATTCTAAATGTTCTCATTTAACATCACAATAATAATGAATTTTAATTAAGAGTATAGATTGCATGTTATTCTAAATGTTGTTATTTAACACTACAATAATAATGAATTTTAATTAAGAATATAGATTGCATGTTATTAAATGTTCTCATTTAACATCCACTTTAATAATAATGAATTTTTAATTAAGAATATAGGTGCATGTTATTCTGATAAACGTTATTTAACACTGACAATAATGAATTTTAATTAAGAATATAGATTGCATGGTATTCTAAATGTTTTCATTTAACATCACAATAATAATGAATTTTAATTAAGAATATAGATTGCATGTTATTCTAAATGTTGTCATTTAACATCACAATAATAATGAATTTTAATTAAGAATATAGATTGCATGTTATTCTAAATGTTCTCATTTAACATCACAATAATAATGAATTTTAATTAAGAGTATAGATTGCATGTTATTCTAAATGTTGTTATTTAACACTACAATAATAATGAATTTTAATTAAGAATATAGATTGCATGTTATTCTAAATGTTCTCATTTAACATCACAATAATAATGAATTTTAATTAAGAATATAGATTGCATGTTATTCTAAATGTTGTTATTTAACACTGCAATAATAATGAATTTTAATTAAGAATATAGATTGCATGTTATCCTAAATGTTGTCATTTAACATCACAATAATAATGAATTTTAATTAAGAATATAGATTGCATATTATTCTAAATGTTGTTATTTAACACTGCAATAATAATGAATTTTAATTAAGTATATAGATTGCATGTTATTCTACATGTTGTTTATTTAACACCAGAAAAAGAATGAATTTTAATTATGAATATAGTTTACATGTTATCCTTAATGTTGTTATTTAACTCTACCAAGAAAAATAATGATTGGTGTGAACGCACTTATAGATCAACAAATCAAGAATGAAAGATTTGTTTACATGTTACTTTTGAGCGTTGCTTATCAGAACTTTTGTAAATTGTTGTTTAATCGTCTGTTGAATATTGCATTTTAACGTGAAGTCAGTTTCTTGAATATTGTATTTTAATGTGAGATCAAGAAGTAAAAGTAATTTTATTACATTCATAAATGTAGTGCAGCATTATATTGTGAACTCAAATATTTACATAGGATTTAAGGTCAGCATTTTGTACTTGTTCTATTAGACGACTTGTTCTATTAGACGACTTGTTCTATTAGACGACTCCCTACTTTGAGGGATGGTAAATTTTAAGATTTAATGGTCACCTTATACGCGGAAATATACGGTATATCTCTTTTATAGGCTTGTCGTTAAAAAAACTGCATTAATATCCAGGTAACTTAAAACGGTTACTTGGTTACTTATTTTACTTACAGTTATTTCCTCGTAAGACAAACAAGTCACTACATTTTTCTTCTTTTTCTTCTTCTTTTTTTCTATGTGTCACGTCCCTTCATGACATAGGTGATCATAGGTCTCCTCAATTTCCTATCCCTTATATTCTTTTTAACAGTTCTTCACTCTTGCTAAGGATCCCACCTCCGTTGAGCTATCCATATACACAAGTTCGTCAGCTTGCTGCCTTTCCCTTTCTCGCCCTTGGTATGCACTGCGAGTGTTAAATTTTCCAAGCTTTTCTTTATTATATGCTTTTTTTAAAAAAGAATATTAGCTTTTTTTATTCATGATTGACATTATAAGTCTTTCTGTCGCAAAAAAAAAAAATAGCTGTAAATAATTGGCAGTGTCTTTTTTTTATAGCAAACTTTCGCTCTTATAAGTGATGGGATGCTATGTGATATCTGTTCTTCTGTATGAGAGTGAGTGTTGGATGATCTCATCAAGGATGAGGTGAGGCTTGAGGCAGTATAAATATGGTTTTACAGAAGGATGCTGAGGATACCATGGACGGAACAACGATGAGGTGATGGAGAGGATGAAAACGAGAAGAAAACCCATCCTTAACATCAGGAAAAGAGAGATGAGGTTCGGGAACACGTAATGAGGAAAGTGGGTCTTGAGAACTTATTACTCACAGGTCGGATAGAAGAAACGAGTAAAGAAGCGCTAGACATAATGTATGGCGGAGCAGTGTTTGGAAGAGATAACAAGAGAAAAATATTGAGAACGACAAGAGACAGAGGCAAATGGAAGTCCATGATCGCCTACATCCTGAAGGAAGACGGCACATAAAGAAGAAAAAGAAGACTGTTTTTACATTTGTGGAAACTTTTATCAATTGAAGATTACTTAAAAAAAACACAACAACGAAACATTTCAATTTTTTTCATTTTATTGGAGACAAAAATGGCAGCGAAATTTGCTCCACTGAATTATTTAATGTCATCTTCAGATGAACATTTTCCAGTAAAAAAGAAACGTGAACTTGAACCTCAACAAACAATGCATTTTTAATTTATTTCAACCAAAGCAAGGTAATTGTTATGGTGCCCTATCTACATTGGAATGAACTCATCCTCCTTCATAAATACTAACCTGCGAGAATTCCTAGAGAAAGCAGTCGAGACGCAGTATAATTTGACACTTCTATCTGCTGACTAATAACACTTATTTTGTATATATGTTCTGTTATTCCAATACACTGGTTCAACCTACCTTCTTCTTTTCGTGTCTTTCTTCCTGGCTCTAACAGACTACAACAGTAATAAAGCCGATAGGGTGCAAAAGGTTACTGAATGTTAGAGAATGTGTGAAAAATTATTATTAAGGAGAGAGAACAATGAAAGATAAAGACTAAAAAGACAGAAGATAACGATTGATATTGAATTTAAATTTTTGAAGATCAACGTTGACTCGGAAGCAAAAAGCCGGAAGAGAGTTCCGCAAGTGAGAAGTGGGACAGAAGAAACATGACAAAAAAAAAAAAATACGGTTGCATCTGGCCATTTCAACTTTAAGATAATAAAATCTTACCGGCAATTTAGTACTACACTTAAATTCATGAAATCTAGGCACCATAGAGGAAAGTTCAACAGGACAATTACCATGAAAGCATTTAAAGAGCGCAGGGAAGCTACCTGACGGCAGTAGGAAACAAACTGAGGCTGAGAAGCCAGATTAGGACATATAATATTGCAGATTTTTCTTGGGATTTTATCAAAAATTTCTAAATACATAGCAGGAGCATCAGGACATATTAGTCAGCAATATTCAAAGCATGGCAGACTTATAGAGAAGTAGGATAAATTCTGGCGAAAAAGATTATCTAGAATTATGATATAGGGAACCAACGTATGATATAGGGAACCAACTTATGATATAGGGAACCAACGTATGATATAGGGAACCAACTTATGATATAGGGAACCAACGTATGATATAGGGAACCAACTTATGATATAGGGAACCAACGTATGATATAGGGAACCAACTTATGATATAGGGAACCAACTTCCTTAGCTACAAACTTAGCACCTGATTCAATAATCATTTTCCACTTCATGTAAGCTGAAAACGTTAGCCCAAGAAGATGCAATGAGTCACTCTCCTGGAGGTTAGCATCAGCCATACTGATGGAAGGTAAAAAGGATTCTTTCAGATGATTAAAAGAGAGCAGTTTCGATTTTGACGCGTTAAAAATTAACAAGTCATTCCTTGCCTCATTTATCAACAGATTGTAGAAATAAATATAAATATGACTTTGTCGAACCGATCAGACGTACTATTCAAGGCTAAATAGTTGTTATCAGCATAGGTACCAATTTGAGAACTGAAGTCATCAGGGACATCATTTATGAAAATTAGAAACAACGTAGGTCCAAGGATAGAACCCGAGTGAACACCTCCATTTATGCAAAAAGATATAGAACAGTGTCCATTCAAAGCCTCTATTCATATCACAATTTGATAAGAAAGACTGAATCAGTTAAAAAATTTCTCCAGAAATATCATAACCTTTGAACTTTTGAAGAAGACCAGCGTGCCAAACCCTGTCAAATACCTTCGAGATATCCAAGGCAACAGCTCAAGCTTCAACATTCTTATCTAAAGTTTGATAAACTCTTTCAGCAATAATCGTTAACACATTAGCAGTTGACCTAGAGAAGAGAAATCCATATTGCTTATCTGACAGAACACCCTGCGATGTGAGTTGCTTAACTAATTCAGGCATTTTAAGGAAAAGTAATCGATGGAAACGCGACAGGTTATCGTTTGTTGGACGGAAGAAAGGTGAGGCAAACTAAGGAAAGCAACGTCAGCATTGACAGTCGACTAAATTTGTATAATTTCTAGTTTCTGAAATTCGATTTAATGATTTCAATCGACGTTTATAAGGTTATAAAATAAGTAGCGAAGTAATCGTTCTAAGTAACGTGGTTAATCGAAACAAGCTGTGTAATTTTGGACGTAATAGTCTTACGTTATTAGAATTTCTTTATGAGGAATGGTGGTTACTACTTCCGAACCCCGTGATCAGGTGGAGCTCAAGCTTGATTAAGGGTCATGGTTAGTGCTTTGTGACTCTCGCTATCTTATCAACATTTTTTTCTACCTACTTTTATATACGTTATAAATTAAACTAAGCACACCCGACTATTAAAGGATGAAAAGATTTTTGCGGATTGTGACGTCATTTTTGGGTCTTTTATTTTCATTTAAATCCGTGAATTTGTTTTGCTTATGCTAAGTCTAAAAAACTTTATAACATTCTCTACCTTTTTCATCTATAGTATTGAATTTGTTAAAATTATTCAACTTTTTAACAAAAGAAATCTCAAGTTGATGTTGAATTGTGGTGGATAGGCAATTAAGAATTAAAATCAACCTTCTTCTTCACTTTTACAAAAATTCACAATGACGTGTGAAATTGACCATGTACTTAAAGATGAAGTCGAAACCGAATTTCGCAAGTAGATGTTAAATTGATTTTGACTAATGAAAGCGATCTGCAAGACTAAAAAGAACTTAGCGATCAAGTGCGAAAAATCTGAATGACTATAAATGCTTCGGTCAGCTTCAGTCAATCAGTCAGAGATGAAAGCAGCAGAGACGACGAGCTAAAATGTAACGGGAGAACTTCAACCGACCCGGACATTTGTCCTGTTTCTCCTTCTTTCTCGTGTGATGATTCATTCTACATTTTCTTCTTCTTCTTCTCCATCCAAATACATTCCTACCGAACAAATATTAATAAATACATCCGTACGTACGCATAAACTCTTTACAACAAATTACTACCACGAACATTTTCTACAACTCTTGATACCCTTAACTCATTACTTGTTTCTCATTGAACTTTTAACTGCTACCTATTCTTCTTATCATTTTCATGAATAAATTTCTATTTTAAACTGAAAAATGCATATATTTCATTCTTCCACTATTCCACACAAATTCACACTGATGATAATGATAATAACCTTCTGATAATTCTTAATAACTTGAGTTCGGTTATGTATGACACAAGGCCGAATTAATGAACATTAACCAACTTCCTACGGCTTCAAAATGAATAAACAATGATTTGTGGCAATTTTTAAGATGAAATGATCTGTTATTAATTTCCTCTAATTTGTATTTAGATACATTGTATTTATTTTCAGTTTTTCTAGTTGAACTGTTTCCTTATATTGCATTTGATCGATTATTGTACATAATTAGGTTACAATGATTTTTTATTTTATATAAATAGTCGTGGTAGTGCAATGGATATTGACTCGGAACGACAAACCGGGGAGCCGAGTTCGAATTCCAGTTGAATTCTTTGCATTTACTTACGCACAAATACCCTTGGGAAAGGTATTAATCCGTCTCTTCCCTCCAGTTATGGGTTAAATAATAGAACAGATTGGGATTTACAGCCTTGGTTGGCAACCAGTCTACCACAGAAAGCAATGGCAGCCTACTCTGGGATAATCTTTTGCCTAGTCAGTCATGTCTCTTTCGAGACATGATCGCCTAAGCGTGTATCACGTATGGCACTTAACTGACTGACTTTATGTAAATTGAGATGTAGTAGGGTAGGTCGTATAATAGATTGGCTGGGGGAGGGGAGAACAGACCCTTGTACCGGCCCTGTTCTTAATCATGATAGAAAGGATTCGTTTAACTTGCATAGTAACTGTCCAAAATGACTGGAGTATTTAGATACGGACCATTATTTCACTCTTCGATCAGAACACCTATATGCTTTGCCTAGGGTCATAGTGCTGGTTTCCGGCAACTGAATTCAAAAGCTCATACTTGGCCTTGTGGGTGATGAATTATTCTTCACTTTGTAACCCTTCTCCCTCAGACTCAACATTGCTAGCCTCTCACTACTCTATTGCTCTTACTATGGAAGAGGGCACGACGAATTACCTCTCTTAGTTTAACAGTTCAGATCATCACAGCCAGAACTCGCCATGTCATGTCCACAGTAGCAAATGACCCCCATTTCTTTCGTGTTTCTTTTGATAATAAGCACGTTCCGTTCAGACAGCTTCTGCCCCATAACTGTTATTTTATGGAATAAACTCCTGAGAGGATGCTTCGCTGAGAACTCCAATCCTGGCCTCTAAGCCCAGAATCAGTCATTATATATCCAGCATATCCTCATTATATGTACTTCTTACTTCCCCTTTCATCTTCTTATGACAATGCCACTCAGTCATTTTTTATTTTGAGTGATCCTTGAGCCTTGTATTGATTTTTTATTGATTTGTTTTTATGGCTTATCAACCTTTTGTAGGTTATTTAAAGCCAGAATATATTTTTAGATTGTAAGAATTTTTGTAGATAATAATGATTTTTACTGATACAAATTCTACTAATTAACCCATATCTGGGGGAGAAAAGTAGATTCATGCCATTCCAAAGGGTGTTTGTGCGTAAGTGAATATAACAAACGCTACTAGAATTAGAAATCGGCACTGCGATTTCCATTACATCACTAGCATATCCAAGCTTACAGTACCTGGTATTCTAAAGTGGTTACCCATTTAGGTAATGACCAAGGTCGGCATTGCTTAACTTCGATGGTTTTAACGCTGTCTGTAAGCCCTTGTATTATATGAACAGTTAAATAAATGTAGCTATGTGACTAAATTTGAATTCTGTCTGTTGATTGTCTTTTAAAATTTAATTACTGAGATGTTGTCTAGACAGGTTCCCAAGGATAGAAGATGGGATTTCAAATATTTTTTTATTCACCCTGTTTACTAAATAGTCAAAATGTAAAAGTGATCAGATTGTGAAAGAAAAAGAAAACAACAAAAATGATCATTTTATTTTTTCTCTGTAAAATTTGTTTTATTTAACTTTCCACCAAAACGTTATACGAGTTTTATATTTTATCTTGCATGTTGTTTTATGTTATGTGATAGTATTTGAAAATACTTTGAGGATATTTATAAAACAACTGTTTGCTTTAACTTTGAATATCCAGATCGTCTTTGTTTATAGCTCTTAAGTTGGCATGAAAAATCTCTCGGTAATTAAGAAAGATTTTTTAATATCTAATAGTTTATAGGATGACGGTATAGTATGTGGCCGACATTTTAAACAAAGCCTATGAAATTCTGTTACTGGTATAGTATGTCAGTCAGTTAAAATGCCATACGTGATACACGCTTGGGCGATCATGTCTCGAAAGAGACACGACTGACTGGGCAGAAGATTATCCCGCAGTAGGTTGCCATTGCTTTCTGCGGTAGACTGGTTGCCGACCAAGGCTATAGAACCCAATCTGTCCTGCTATTTAACCCATAACTGGAAGGAAGAGACGGATTAATACCTTTCCCAAGGGTATTTGCGTGTAAGTGAATACAATGGATTCAACTGGAATTCGAACTCGCCTCCCCGGTACCTTAAAAAGCGTATTAAAAGGAAGTATTATAAATGTCTGGTAAGGGTTAGGATTAGGGGAAAAATTAGTTTCAATAAATAGTCGTATAATTATATCTATAAATATACTCTTATTAAAGTAGGAGACATTCAAACCAAGTTGGTCACATACGATATCAGAATCAAAGAGTAAACCACATACTATAGTAAACCACATACTATAGTAAACCACATACTATACTGGTGTCGTTTATAGATTAAACGAATTTTTAATTTATTATAGTTGTCTGTTTGGCTTCGATGATCAATTAATTTCGCTTGGTTTCTTGGCTGATTTTTGTTTATCAACCTCTATGGGTTATTTAATGCCGAAATCGAAATAATTTGAACAAAATTTAATGACTTCAGCGATATGTGCTTTGAACGCAATTGTATGTCTTCAACTCAAGATGAAAAATATTGTTGGTAAGTTTGCTATAAAATGTATTGTTGGTTATTTTATTTTACTATAAATATGTTGGTTAGTTGTTTTTGTTTTATGGCATATCAACCTCGGCGGGTCATTTATTGTCAACTAAATTTTATTTATTTATTGCTGGTAATACATTTTTCTTTCAAGAATTTATTGTTTTTTTTTTACATAAGTTTTGTGTCTAGTAATACTTTTTCTTTTCGAGTATCAAGATTCATTGGGATTTGTTTTTAAGGGCAGGGTCCCCAAGTCCTACCCTGTTATTTAACCGATAACTGGAGGGAAGGGAAAAGACTGATTAATTTATTTTAGGGTTTACTATTTGCCCACAGCTTGGACCGACAGACGATACCACACCGAGTCAGGGTTGACCTGGGAACAACAGTAATTAAGAGGTGGTTCTCAAAAGTTCCAGTTTCCTCATCAGAGGCTTTGCTGCTGGATGTAGTTTATCATTATACAGAGGACAAAATTAATTTCGGGTGTTGTGCACTATTCTTATGAAAGTGTTTAAAAACGGCGGGGAGGATACAGCTCAACGACCCCGTCGTCAGGCATAATTATTAACTGAATATTGTTCTCAAAATATTAAATCTATGTGTTATATAGATGTTAGGGCGCCGCTCCTATTTGACTACTAATGGACTGTTTCCATTGTTATATATAGCAATGGTGGATTCTCTACAAGGAGAGTCGTACAGAGTCGCTGGACGATTCTACGACACTGTCAGCTCTCTGCCTTCGGGCGGGGGCGCTCTCTGCTTCCGAGCAGAGAGCAGTAACCCAGTCGTGGTTCCGCCGAAGGGTAGAGACACGACTGGGCAAAAATAGACAGATATTTTTTGGCTGGGCCATATAGCCCGGAAATCCCAGTCCAAACTGATCATGTGTCACATGTTGCCCTTACTGGGAGGGACAACTCAATAATGAGTCGTACAGAGTCACTAGACTGACGACTCTACGACACTGTCAGCTCTCTGCCTTTGGGTAGAGGGCGCTCTCTGCTTCCGAGCAGAGAGCAATAACCCAGTCGTGGTTCCGCCGAAGGGTAGAAGCACGACTGGGCAAAAGTAGACAGACATTTTTTGGCCGGGCCATATAGCCCGGAAATCCCAGATATAAACTGACCATGTGTCATATGTTGCCCTTACTGGGAGGGACGACTAAATAATGAGTCGTACGGGGTCGTACAGAGTCGTAGAGAGTCAGTGCGAGTCAGTTGGAGAGTTAGTCACACATCCGGTGGCGTACCGGAAGTAATCACGTATACAGACGTCTTACGACGGATTGGACTCTTGTATCTTTTCTATTGTAAACATTACTAATCACTTCTGTACTTACTAACCGTCTTTCCGCGGAATACAACTTATATTCTGATTCTGTTGTTGAGTTATTCATTTATACTTGGCGACATAACAGTAGAGAAACGTTAGATTAAATGAATTGGTGAGGAAGGAGCTTCTGTTGAAAAGGAAATATATATTGTGTAAAATGAATGCTTCTTATTTTGATAATTAGATTAAAACATTCTTCATATAGCTATATATACACCTATACCTTCACATTGAGTTCCGGGATTACATATCACGACTCTTTATAAAAAATCTGATCAGGATATAACAGATAATGATTATGCATAGATTCCTTTTTCGTTATAATTTGCGAATTTTCATAAATTCCTACGGAATATAGCGAGGTATATTCGTTGCTTTTTTACAGTATGGAATTAAGTTTGCCTTTTTTTTTAGACTACCAAAAAAGCCAAGTTTAAAGTGCTATTTCACCCCAAGCTAGGATTCATTTAATTCTCAAGATCAAGAACAATAGCACAAAATTGACCGTAACAAAGTAGGCGGGAATTTGAACTCAGATCGCCGATTCCACTATTCGCGACGATATCCTTCACGCTACCACCGCGTTACATACCCTAGTTATTAGATAACGCTTTGTTGGAGAAATCGTTGCATCTGGTGTTCTTTAGACAAGATGGACTTAAATAAATTAGATAATAGTCAGTGACTTGCCACAACATTAGATTTGTCTCAAAATGCACTAATAAGGTCGACGTTTGCAATTATCGTTTTTTTTTATCTTGAAATATTTCAAATGTTAATAATTATTTTTCCATGCTGTAGCTGCCTGAGTGAATTGCGTTTTATTAGATAAACTGATCTGCTTCAAAAAAACATTTGCCTTTATTTTTTAAAGTCTAATTACACGTAGTCTTTTTGCTTAAAAAAAATCTGAGAAAGCAAGCAAACAAACAAACAAACAAAAAATACATTGCTTCAAAACCTTGATGAGATTTCAAGGAAACAGGGCAACACCATGAATATAATGGTGTTTTCTGGTTTTCTCTTTCTCGCTCCAAAATGTTACTTGGCGGTTTACGCAAATGCTAACGATCTCAAACAACCCCAAAATAACTCTAAATTTAATTCCACGCAAACAAGTAACAATTTTAGAATCGTTAATAACATTACTTTTAAAAATGTCTTTTTGTTGTAATTTTAATTTCTTGGCAAATGGCGGCAGTAGCAGGTGCAGAGACACTGGAGGCGGGCATTTAACTCAATATTCTTCATTACGAAAACCCAAGTGAATCAGAAAACGAATTTCAAAAGGGGAGAAACATCCTTCAAGATTTTTCATGGGTCTTACGTCGCTCGTTCCTGTTCAATATCTTCCGTGATGCGGTTGTATCTATGTGTCAAGTTATATTATCGATGTACACCTTTGTGTGAAACTAACACTTCAAAGATGCTAGCAGTATTTTTGTTGCAAAAGAGATCCAACTAACTAAAGTATTAAGACGTCGGACAATATTCTTAGAAAATATTGCTCAACTGCAATGTGAAGTTAGAAAACTTTCTTATAAAGAAAGCGACTTGGAGAAACAAGAATGGTTTTACCGGCGAATGTTAAACAAGATGTAGAGAGCTATGATCGTCCACATTGAGGACTTTTGTAAAATTCTAACAAAACGCAATAATGCCATACCATGGATGGAAAATGGTAGCAAGGAGGATATTTCAAGGAAAATAAAAATAACAAAGAAACCTAAACTTACAATAAAAAGAAAAGCCAGTCGAAATTTCTGGAATATATTTGGACGCTGAATAAGTTCTCGTTGATATTTTATGAAAAGTAATATTTTATTTACAGAAATTAAGAATCATGTCACTGTATTGTCTATTGTTAGCCGTTACTTTTCCCATCTTTCTGGCAGCCTTTGAATTTCACGTTGCTAAAACACGTTTTTTGAGACTTAGTCGAGTCGACGGATTCTTTGGCATCTTCGTAAAAATGAAATTGCTGCTCAGCTACGTCATGTGCCATCGATCGGAACATATGATAAACGGACGGGACAATGTCAGGTGAATACGGCGGGTGGGATAAGACTTTAAGCGTTTTCAAATGGATTTACACCCGTTTTGCAACATGTGGCCTATCGTTGTTATGCTGCAAAATCACTTTGTCATGTCTCTGCTCATATAGTAGCTGTTTTTCTTCAATGCACAACTGAAACGCATAAATTGTAGTCAATACCGGTCTCTCTTGATGATTTTGGTTGGTTTGAGAAACTCATAATAAACTACACCCAACTGATCTCACCAAATGCAGAACAGAGGCTTCAAACTATGGATATTTCGTTTTGCTACCGATATTGATGCATGGCCGGGCTTACGCTATGATCTTCTACGCTAAGGGTTATCATAGTGTATCCACTTTTCATCACCGGTCACGATACGAGAAAAAAAGCCTTTTCTTTTCTGCCGTTGAAGTAACTGTGCACTCGTTACAAGACGCTGTTCGACGTCTCTAGGCTTCAACTCGTACGACACCCACTGTCATTGCTTTTGAATAATTTTTAATAAACGTTTCGAAACTGTTGCGCCTGACATGAGTTTTCATGAAGTAATGCCTCCAATTTTTCGTCTTCACACCTTTTTATGCATCAGAGCGTTCTTTATCTTCAACATCAAAATCAGTATTTTTGAAGCGTGTAAACCAATCTCTTCATGTTGTTACCGACAGAGTCACCGCAAGTCTCAACAAGAATTCTGCGTGCTTCAGTTGCAGATTTCTTTTGAATAAAGTAGTGCAGTAAAATTCGCTACAAATACACTTTCTTTGGCACGAAATCCGACATGTTTAACGCGATGAAAGATAAAGGTGTTTACACTTGAGCGAAATGGCATACATTGAATTTCAAGCTTGTTTATAGTACTTTCTTTATACACGCGTTACCATTTGAAACTACACGCACGCAGTTCTAGGAACCTCATCTATTGGAAAACAGCGAGAACTTATTCATGGTCCTAATATAACAAGGAAAGAAGGCCTAGATAAATCAACACTCACAGGATATAGTGAGGGAAGGAGAAGCAGCAGAGAGAAGCATTGAATTAGTGTCAGAATTATTTTTCTATGAGCCGTGTCCCTTTAAGACGCTGGCGATCATGGCTCTCCACAATTTCTTGTCTTTTGTAGCTATTAATAAATTTTATCATTTTGCTATCTCTCCTAAACCTTGTTATGCGATCAATTTACACAAGCTCGCTGCAAATAGGGATGGTAACTGATTCAGTGCTTTGATCTTTTACAGCGTATCAACCGTTATTGGGTTATTTAAAGCCGAAACATTTTGAATTGTAAGAATATTGTTTTGCAATTGAATACTATATTAACCCTTTCTTTTGCTAATAATAATGATTTCACCAGATACAATTCATACTATTTAACTTATAGCTGGGGGAAGAGGTAGATTCGTACCTTTTCTAAAAGGATTTGCGAAAGTGAATGCATCAAACCCGACTGGAATTTGAACACGGTTCTCTGATTTCTCATTTCGAACCGCTATCCATTACACCGCACTTATGTCTATCACTAATTACAAACCCTCTGTCGCATTGACTTGCGATTTCGTGCTAGCACCAACAAAGACGGCTTTTAATCAATATCGTCCACCTATTTTCACTATCAAAGTCAACCGATGCCATTTTCCAATCGCTTTCTATCAGTGCCACACGATGATATCGTCTCTACAGGACGATAACTTCTAGAAATCACCTCCCTATACAAAGAGATAATACTAGGTACTATAAGCTTTGATGTGCGGGTGGTGTAATGGATAATGGCTCAATATTTTTAATCAGAGAGCCGAATTACTATTTTCGTTTGGTTTGTTATATTTCCTTTCGCGCAAAGGTACGAATTCACGTCTTCTTCCAAATCTATGGGTTAATTAGTAAAACTAGTATCACTGAACTATTATTAACGAAAAACAATTCTCACAATCTAGAAATATTTTCTGGCTTTAAATAATTTGCAAAAGGTTGATAAACCGTAGAAAATGAATCAACCAATAAATCAGTCTTCCAAAAGATATATTTAGTTGGTTGATTTGTTTTTAACGGTTTATTAACCCCTTATACAGGGATATATAGTAAGGTAAGATGGCCTAGAGAATTTGGTACTTATAGGCTACAGAAAAATGTAAGAGAAGCAGAGAGAGGTAGTAAATGGGAGGTAGAATTGGGATTTTAAATGTTTTAAAATTACTTAAAGTAACAAAAAATAAGAAGTTGTGGAGAGCTATGATCGTCCTTGTCATGGAAAGACTTGTCATTTAGTGGAAGCCTTTTGTAAAATTCGAACAAGACGCAATAATGATATACACCAAACGGTTCTATATGTTTTTATCTTGCTGCATTTGATGACATTCAAAATAAACTTATTTGTCTATATTTCTGAGGTATTGTAACTATTTTCACTATTTACACTTACATTACACTTACCTGCCTTTTTGGATGTTGGGGATCATACTCTCTCAGTTGCCTCTATGTCCTCAGTAAGAATGAAGTTCCGTTGTATCTCTGACCAAGGACAGATATGCTTCTGAGAAAAATTATTCTGAGAGGTAACCGGTCCTTGGAAAAAGTGCCCCGAAGCTGAACCACCCCATTGCACTAGAGTGGTGCATCGGTGGTCGTCAACGAGACTAGCGCAAACGACGGTTGCGGGTACTTGGCAGTTTTTGTTCCTGGCCTGAGCATACGCGTTCGGGTTCCACACAATAAACTCGACCTTGTGTCACATCCACTTTTCAGTAGAGAGATGAGGTAAATATCAATTTACATTGTTCGAGGAGTTGTCCTCATCTTCGTTGCTATATTCACGACGTTTCGATCGTTGTACGCTACGGCCTTATTCAGGTGATATTAGCTAGAATTTCGAACCGAACCCTTTCTCTAGAACAATCTAAACAGTGTAAACAAACTATAATTTGAACGGAATTCAAGTCATATTTTCGCGGTATTTATCTCACATTAACCTATTCCATCTTCTTTTCAAAAAGACTTTACCGTTGCATTTTTCTTTATCTTTTGAAGTCGATGATAAATGAGCTAAGCGATATTCTGTTGCACACACTCATAACTTGAAACTTATCTTTCAAATTGTGATTTGACTTCCCCACACCCCAACATCATAAATTTCGTCTTTACAGATGAGACTTTGCATTCACCCTGCGACTTCTCCTTCTATGTGCCATGTCCCTTCAGGACGTAGGCGATCATGGCTTTCCACGTTTCCTATCCCTGGTGGCTCTGAGAACGCCTTCTTCTGTTACACCATGCAATCCTCGTTTTGTCATCCGCCTGATTAGGTCCTTCAAATGTTATCCGTTGCTTTCCCCTGTCTCTTTTTCCCTCTATCTGGCCTGTTAGTATCAGGTTCTTCAGTCCATCCTTCCACATTGCGTGTCCCAGGAACTTCAGCTGTCTCTTCCTGATGCTCAGTATTAATTTCCTTTTTGTTTCCATCATTTCCAAAACCTCATCATTGCTCACATGCTCAATTCATGAGATTCGCAGCATCCTTCTGTAGAACCACATTTCAGTTGCTTCAAGTTTTTCCTTCATCTTTGGTGATATTGTCCAGCATTCACTACCATATTGAAGGACGGACAGCACGTAGCAATCCAGTACTCTCTTCCTTGTTTTTAGCAAAATTGTCCTGTTTCTTAATACTTTACTCAACTTCTGGAATGCTTCCTTTGCCATGCCAATTTGCCTTCGGATATCTGTGTCGCACTTTCCGTCTTCTGTTATAACACTTCCCAGGTATTTAAATTTTTGTACCTGCTTGATTCTAGTATCCCCGACCTGTATTTGGCATATTGGGTCGCCTTTTTTTACTGATGACTGTTTTCGTGCAGTTTATTTCTAGTCCTTTCTTGTTACTTTCTTAGGCTACCTTCTTTAAGGGGTCTCGTAGTTTCCTTTCTGTGTCTGCTATCAGCACTGTATCATTTGCGTACCTTAGGTTATTTAAATTGTGGCCTCCGATTATGAATCCGGGCATAACTTCTAGGGTCCTAAAAATATTCTCGCTGTACAAGTTGAACAGATCCTGTGAAAACATCCCTGTCTTACGCCCCTTTCTATCTTTGTATATCTACTTAATTCATTACCTGTCCGTATGCAAGCGGTTTGCTGCCAGTAAAGATTCTTGATTACTCTCAAGTCTTTCCCAAATATGTCCAAGCTGCCGAGCATCTCCATCAGTTCTTTGTGGCCTATTTTGTCAAACGCCTTCACATAATCAATCAAGCACAGGTATAAATCCTTCTTCATTTGTATTGCCCTTTCGGGGAGCTTCCTAATCACATTTGTCATTGAGCTATTTCGCTTTATCCTGTCTACATTTTCTTCTTATTTCCCTGTGTAGTTCCCTGTACGCCATTCCATGTCTTGATATCATTTTCTGCCTCCTTTGCATCATGTTCAGAATCTCTTTAGTCATCCGCTCGTTTTTCTTTCTGCGCCTAATTTCCTTTGGGGCAATGTTGTTTGCTGATGTCAGTCTTGCTTCCTTTAGCGAGTCTTATTTTGAGTGTCCTTTCCTAGTTTGTTCTTCGTATTTGGTTTTCACGCTGTTAGTGTATTCTTTCTGTAGTTTGAGGTCATTCACAAGTGAGTTGTATATTAGTTTTGGTGCTGCATTAGGCTTCTTTAATCTCTTGAGTTTCACTTTTAATTTGCAGATGACTGGGACGTGGTCGCTTCCACAGTCAGCACCTGGATAGGCTTTGCTTTGAACCACTGTATTTCTGAATATGCTGTTCATGGTTATGTAGTCTATCTGGTTTTTTGTGTCACCTCCTGGGCTTTTCCATATCCATAGACGTCGTGGGTGTTCTTGAAACCAGGTTTTAGTTATTACCTGGTCATTTGCTATGCACCATTGCACCAATTTTTCTCCTCGTTCGTTGCGGATTCCTAAACCAAAGTTTCCAGTTGTCATACCTTCTCTCTCCTTGCCTACTTTGACATTCAAATCTCCCATGATGATCCCGATTTCTTGACTTTTACATTGAGCCTTGGCATTCTCTAGAATGGAGTAAAACGATTCTATTTCTTCCTCGGTTCTTTGTGTTGTTGGTGCATATATGACTACAATTGCTATGTTGAACGGTCTTCCTTTCAGTTTGACCAGGAGAATTCTTTCGGAAAACCGGCAGTATTCCAAAACAAATTTTCATCATTTCTTTGTTCAGTATTAAGCCGACTCCTTTTTCATTATTTGGCCATCTGGTTTCGCATATTTCCAGAATATTGATTTTTAGTCTCTTCATTTCCTGCTTGACATTCTCTAGTTGTCCGCAGCTGTTTAATGTCCTGACGTTCCAAGTCCCCAAGGTAATCCTTTCTTTGTTGCGCAGGGTAACGGTCCAGAGACACCTGTTGCTCATGTCGTTCCTTCCCGGGCGAGGGACATATTTTGGGAAAAACTGTCCCCTTTACGCCGTTGTTGATAACAGTCGCCGGATGACGGTCAGGTGCCCATGTCGGTCCTTATCGGGCTGGGAATTGTTCTCTTTTGGAGCAACCCCATTCACATCGTTAGGTTTAATATGTATTCGTTGTATAGCCATGATTTTACGCAGGATAGAGATAGTGGAGTGGTATCCTGTTGCCTACTCCACGGTGATTTAGTGAGACACCAACTCTAGTTAGCTGGCCGTTGACTCATCAAGAGTTCCTCCGCCCTTTGCATGTTTTTTTTTATTTCTATCCTACCGGGTTGCTAACATCCCGTACACACACACACACACACACACACACACACACACACACACACACACACACACACACACACACACATATATATATATATATATAAAGAGGGGTGGAAGAAAGAACAAATATTAAAATATTAAGTATATACTTCGAAGTTCAAAGAAGTAGTCCTTTAAAAAAAGTCAATTCCCCTAGTTAGGAGTAACTAGCAAAAGAGAAAGCATCACATACCCAAAAAACATAATATATTTTCTTTGAAATTTCGTCCTTCCCCAAAGAGGACTTCTGTTTTTATTTGGGTATTTCCGGAAAATGCATATTCTTTTTGAGATACCATGTGGTCTAAGGAGCGGGGGGGGGGGGGGTGAAACAGACAGACGAATTATAATGCTATTAAATATTTTACAATACAAAAATCAATTTTAAATTAAACATTAATATATTTATACAAACAAAAAACAAAAAAACAAAAAAACAAAACAAAATTATTCTGAAAAAAAATATTGAAAACAAAGCATGAAAAACAGTGAAACGAAGAATTTTTTTTCTCTCCCTTACCTGCGATTCTAGCAAAACGGAACCAATCCGTTATGCACAACTGCACGCGTTGTTTACTTTCGTTATCTTCTCTTTCTTTCATTATTTTTCGGTGGAGCTTTTTGGACCAGAAAAATCTATATACTTTCTATCCTGTGCTGGTTTTACTGACATTTAATGCGGATGTAAGAAGCAAAATATCGAAGCTTCTAGAATAGAGGCAACAGGTGATAAGCAGACACTATCTCTACAAACACAGGATGCGATGGACAAATTGTCGTCTAAATTATGCACAAATGAAAATAACACTGACATCTGATTTTAACAGGTATGTTTACCAAGAATGGATGTGCGTTTTGGTGCTGTGGATATCGACTCGGAACGACAACTCGGGGAGCCGAGTTCGAATTCCAGTTAAATTCCTTGCATTCACTTACGCACAAATATCCTTGGAAAAGGTATTAATCCGTCTCTTCCCTCTAGTTATGGGTTACATATTAAGACAGATTTGGTTCTATGGCCTTGGCTGGTAACCAGTCAACCACAGAAAGCAATGGCAATCTACTGCGGGATAATCTTCTGCCCAGTAAAACATGTCTCTTTCGAGACATGATCGCCTAATGCGTGCATAGCACTTAACTGACTGATTTACCAAGATTACACAAAAAACACACAAAAATATTATGAAATAATAAAGAGTAAATTTATTCAATAAATTTGCTTTTGGCTTCAACCTCGGCCTCTTGCAATTCTGGATGTTCTCCTTAATTAATGCTGCCATAATCGTTGCATTCTGTTCTTCTTTGGTGTTTCAAGGAATTTTGTTGGTCGCTCGCTCAACTGCGCCCCACACATAAAAATTAAGGGGTTGCAGTCTGGGGAGTTGGGTGGACAGATGTAATATAACAATCTGGCCCCACCCGAGGAAGGCTGATGCAAGCGAGGATGTTTCCGGTCGTTGAAAGGAACGGATGTCGCTTTGACCTTATTTCCGGCAGCAGTGGAAATAACTACAGAGGCAAACAGAACAGGTATCTCTGAGAATTACGTAGGCGTGCGTGGGCGAGGCAAAACCGGAAGAAAAAGTCCCGGTTCTGGAAGATTATAAAAAGACCTCGGCTCACGGATTCGCCAGTAGAGTAGTAGAAGGAGCAACAGAGATCGGCCGGTGAAGAGAGACACAGCGGATAGGACTACACTCCCGTCAACCCAGTAGAAGCGCGCTCTCTCAATTCTCTGTTCACTATTCTAACCGGCTAAGACGAATAATTGGTGCCTAGTGACTTGCTGTTTTGAGACAACAAAACAGTTAGATGCGAGCTGGTTGCCACGGCGACGATTGAAATTCAACGGACTTAAAACTACCAGATAGAAAGAAAAAAAGAAGACGAAAATAGTAAACAACAGGACGACAGCAGCCGCACGACTATAGACATCAGCCAAGGTAGGTGACTCTTTGATTTGATAGTGTGTGTATTCTCTGCTCTTGTTTATAAGTCTAGTTAGAAAAAAAATGGAACAGCATACTTTTGCCGATCTGACCCTAGAATTGAGAAATGTGGATTGTTCGGTGTCGAACACATTAAGGGTAGAACTGAGGGGGTGCAGGACTACATGCAGAGAGTAGTACGCCTAGCGGAGAGCGCATAGTGGGGTTGACGAGAGGAATAAAGTTGAGATATTTACCTATCTGTAAGTATAAAACATCTGAGTTAATGATTTATTTTTTTTGTTAATATTTTACCATATATGTGAAGTGAGTTTACTGGTATGTTGCTTAATTAATCTTACTTTTATTGAGTAAGTGAAATGTAAAATCATGTAAAGGAAGTTTCTTCTACTCTTTAAAGTGGATAATTGGATTAACTTGTTGATAACAATGTTTTCTTTGGTTTGTGCAGTGTTAGGTTTTCTTTTTTTTTTTGGATTTCTTTTCAATGACTGTACACTACAAAATGATTTACATTTCTATGTTTGTGAATTATGCTTTTGTGCAGGTTCCCATCAATTCAACATCCTCTGTGAATTTTCATTTATGTGACTTGGGAAATATCTTTTGAAGATATATTAATTTCTGAAAACTTTATATTGACACGGATAGACCTGCAGATTCCACAGTTGATCGGAACAAAAAAGAAAGAACAACTGAAAAGTCTTGTAGACTTATTGGCTGATATGCTATAGGATTGGGAAAGAAGCAGTGGGAGGATTAACGATAGTTTAAGTGAAATAGTTAGGAAGATACAAACGTGGAAAATTATTAATAGTATCTAAAGCATAAAGTAAATTATACGTCTCTGGTTCAGTGGTTTGGTCCCCAATTACGCAGAAATTTCCCAATTTTTCAGTGGACACCATGCCGGTAGAATTGCGCGATATGGAGGAGATTCCTATCCGCAAACTAGTAAATACCTTGGAACAGATAGATATGGAAAGATTTAGTGAAGGATATGAAGAACTCCCGAAGAAGTTGACGATAGGAGTCATTGCTGGCATAGTCGGCGTTATGATAATCCTTGGAATAATAGCTAGGAGCGGATTTTTAAGTGTGAAAGAAGCAACAGTGCTTCGGGAAAGGAAATTGAGTTATCCGTTGTGAATAGTACTCCGGGGTCAACGGGTGTTCAACACTCAAATGTCTCTGCGTTAAACAGAGAGATGTCAACAAATCAGATATGCTTGGATTCGAATCCAGAGGAAGTAGTTCAAGGAATAGAAGACATTGTACAAACTAAGGAACTACGAGTCACGGGTCCATTTTTTTTTAGACTAAATTAATATAGATGAAACCTCTAATCCTCCACAAGTAAATTGCATGCGGATTAACGTTGGAATCAGGGTAATTTTCTTCATTTTCTATTGAACATTTCTCGGTCAGACTATGAATGATATGTACTGCAGATAATGGCCATTTTTCTGTGTTCAAACATAGTATGTTTGAAATTAAATTAAATTAAATGAAGTTACATGTGTAACAATAAACTCGAGCAGAAACACGCATGGTGTTGGTCAAAGGTCATTTACTCGATGTCAGTTTAGAAACTGGGGCGCGGTTACCGCCTAATGATCATGTGGTTGTGCATCGAGTCGTCTACGCTTATGGACAGAGTCGAGAAAGAAAATGAACATTTTTAAGAACTTTGCCCAATTCTGTGAAAATGGATATTAAAAAAAAAAAAAAGAACAATGAAACATCGAGCTGGTAGAACAATTTTCACGATGGACACGAACATTGTTGGGTTGCCGATGTAGGCTCCCCTATATATATTTTTGTTGTTTTTTTTTTTGTTTCGGCATGCACATGTTTTGTTGTTTTGGCGTGCACATGTTTTATACAATTGTCGGGCTTGTGTGGCATGGGGAGGAGTGTGAGGGTGTTGCGCTTAAAATGTTCTTAGGTGAACATTTTGGAAAATGGGAGGGCGAGGAATGTAATATAACAATCTGGCCCCACCCGAGGAAGGCTGATGCAAGCGAGGGTGTTTCCGGTCGTTGAAAGGAACGGATGTCGCTTTGACCTTATTTCCGGCAGCAGCGGAAATAACTACAGAGGCAAACAGAACAGGTGTCTCTGAGAATTACGTGGGCGTGCGTGGGCGAGGCAAAACCGGAAGAAAAAGTCCCGGTTCTGGAAGATTATAAAAAGACCTCGGCTCACGGATTCGCCAGTAGAGTAGAGTAGAGGAGCGACAGAGATCGGCCGGTGAAGAGAGACACAACTACACTCCCGTCAACCCATTAGAAGCGCGCTCTCTCAATTCTCTGTTCCCTATTCTACACGGTCCATCGTCATTAATAAAAATATAACTTCATATTTTTATATATATGCGTGTTTGTTGTTTGTCGATATACAACACAGATGTAAGGGATGATGTAGTTGTTGAAATTGTCCGACAGCCATGACTTGTGTAGCATGGTGCAGAGTCCTGTTGTCATACATAGGATCTTTCAGCAGCCACCCTCTTGACTCAGGGCAGCCCTACCTCCTCAAGACACTTGATGTACGCCTTTGTGTCGAGCTTGAGGCTCTGTAGAAAGATGAATAGAGGCATCACTAGTGACCACTTAAAACACATTTGTAATCACCATTAGACTCGTCTAACTCTTTCTGAATTCTTTTCGTTGTCCGCAGATTGACACCCAAACACTCTGAAATTCTTTATTAGAACTTTCAGCGAGAATGCAAACCTTCCGATTTTCTTAAGGAGTGAATTGCATCATGGTGCTCTTTTTTCACAGACGGACGGTGCCCAACTGAACCTACTGTACTGTGCAGCCTACAAAAATCAATCAACACGCATACGCGAAATGAAAAATATAAAATTCCGACAATTTACCCATCGCACCGTCTATATTTTTCGCAAAAAAAAAAAATTATAGTAAGTAAAGGCATCTCTTTTTCTAGGCCGGTTGACATTAATTTGACTGTTTAAAATAACAACAATGTCAACTCCAAATACGAGTACTCACAAAAAATAACGCATAACGCGTAGAGTTTAAATAAATGATAAAAAAAAGAAAAAATAGGAAACAATCTAACATGTTTCACTTTTATTGAACTGGTGAAACATGTTAAATTCAGAAACGTTTCCTATTTCTTCTTTATTTTATCATCTTGATGGATTTCGATCCCAATTTGATCTGCATTTGATCTTTAGCACACACACACACACACACACACACACACACACACACACACACATATATATATATATATATATATATATATATATATTAATAAATATACATATTATCCTACGTCACGTCTATGGCACGACTCGGGAGTTTCATGTGTTATGCAATCATCAGGTACAAATTTCAAACTCACAAAGACGTAGGATAATATATATATATATATATATATATATATATATATATATATACAGCTCTGTTTATACATTGAACACTGTTTTATTAACACCTGAATAATAATCCTCTACATATGTGCACCCTCATATGTATATTTTTTAATTTACGTTACTATATATATATATATATATATATACAAATTTCGAATTTGAAAGTGTATATATATATATATATGTGTGTGTGCATGTATGTATGTATATGTGTATATATATGTATATGTGTGTATGTATGTATATGTATATATATGTTTTTTATTATTGTGTTTGATATTTCTGACCGCCCTCGGTCCTTCATCAGAAACAAGTGATTTCTAAATATGAATTAAAAACGTATTATACGATCATATATGTATATATATATGTATGTGTATGTGTGTGTATATATGTGTGTGTATGTGTGTGTATGTGTGTGTGTATATGTGTACATGCATGTGTTTGTGTATGTGTGTATATTTGTGTATATGTCCGCACATGTATATATGTTTGTTAAAGTGTCCATGTTTCTATATATATGTTTGTTTGCGTATGTGTGTGTGTGTGTATGTATGTGTTTATATATATATATATATATATATATATATATATATATGTAATACGTATATATTTGTATGTGTGTGTGTATATGTATATATATATATATATTTGTGTATATTTCTGTGTATGCATTTATATTTATATATATTTTTATATATATTTGTAAGTGTATATATATTTATGTCTGTACGTATGTATGGACAGATAGATAGATAGATAGATAGATAGATAGATAGATAGATAGATAGATAGATAGATAGATGTCTTAAGTTTCATGCTTTTTTGATCGTCTAACTAACTGTTTTAATTTTATTTTAAAATACTGGATGTAAACGGAGATACGTATATTGATGAACTTTTGTTGAAGGTGGGACTGACTTTGGCGGGAATATGTATTTTTGTCATGACGCCTCTTACGCATACACAGACATAATTTTACATATATACAACCATTGACGTGCGCAGAGACACACGCACACGCGAGCTAAATAACCGGGGCTTACAGTCATAACTTCATATGAACAGTATTGAACTCTCTCTCTCTCTATATATATGTATGACGTTTTGCACATGCATACGCATTTAAGTTTGTTTTATGTTTTTGCGTAAGTATATATTTATTCCCGCTTATGTGTTCATGCATTGAAATATGATTATGTCTATCCTGACCCCATTCATATGAGGCCAGTGATTTTATGAATCCGCCGTGACTGTAACCAATATGTAGCAATTTAGTCTGCCTAAAAGTTAACAGACAAATTGACATCTCGATAAAGACTAAATTTTGAAATTTGTGTATGTATATATACATGGGTGTATTACTATGTATATGTTTTTTCTTACTAATGTTTGTGAATATTTTTCCATATGTGAATGTTTGTAGGTTTATTCATGTATGCGTTCTTTTTCTCTCCCCCGTCTAATATATTAATAACTTTCTAAATCTACGAAATTGTTAAAATATATATATATATATATATATATATATATATATATATATATGGTTCTTTTTTTTTTAGCAACAAAAATTTAGTAGATATAATAGTTAATTAATAATGCTGATCTTAATTTTATAAAATTTTAATACCAATGCCCATCAAGATTAATTTTAAGTCTTCCCACATATTCTCCAAAGTAAAAGTTGCTTTACTCTGATTGGTCCACATTGTACATACAATAATGCCTCCCTGATGAAAGAGGTCTTGCTTGTTCTTAACCTTTTAAAGCCATTCATTTTGAAATAACCACATCACTTGATAAGACACAAAAAGTGTCGAAACAAAATAGCTACTTTTGTAGTGATATTATAACATATCAATGTTATAATTTATTAATAATAATTATATATATATATATATATATATATATATATATATATGTGTGTGTGTATAAACCACTATAAAAGAATTAATCAAATTTTCCTTATCTGTCATATTCACCGAAATATATATGTATGTATATACGTACATATGTATGCATTAATAAATATATATTTTTCTCGACCAGTAGCTCGACTCGGAGTTTATTTTAATATAAATGAAAAAAAAAAAACAAAACAAAAAGAAAAAAAATAAACAAAATAAAAAGCAAACAAAACCAAACAAAACAAAACATTAATACCGTTTATTTTAAATATAAAATATGAATCTCGTTCATTTTAAATGCAACATTTTTGTGAAATCTCCGTATCTAAACTTATTTATAAATGGAACTTTGTCTGTGTGTCTGTGTGTCTGTGTGTTTCCGTTACGAAAGTATAAAAATACATTTTAATAGTAAAAATAACAACGATATATTTTTATATATAAAAAAAGCAATATTTAAACTTATTTATAAATGGAACTTTGTCTGTGTGTATGTGTGTGTGTGTGTGTCCGTTACCTATAGACACCGAAACGGCTGAACCGATTTTCTTGAAAATTTACACAGTTGTACTATAAGCGTCTGCGAGGGTTCTTAGCTAGGTTTTGTGTCGAGGTACCTTCGATAAATATCGAAAATCGATAATCGAAAAAATCGGGTTATAGAAGGAGTGGTCCTATTTTAATCAAATTTGATACACTCATAGACAAATAAATAAGAAACGATATTCAGAAGTTTCAAAGTTTCAGTTCGTACAATAGTGCAGAAAAGGCAAGATGTTTGTGTGTGTCTGTCTATCTGTCTGTATGTCCTTTATACAAATCCACAATTTTTATCCAATTCTCACCAAACTTCACACAATTCTTTAGGCTGAGTATGAGCTCCAGGACCATGGATTAGTTTTAAAGCTTTCATTACACCCGAGCAACGCCGGGCTATACTGCTAGTATTATATAGATTGGGTCAACATTGCGTTAACCAGATATTTTTTCAAACTTAAATAATGTAACGGCCAGCCTCTACTCAGCACCTGAAGATTGCGTTGTGCATGAAACTTCGAGTCGAGCTACCGATGAGGAAAAATGTATATATTTTAATATATGCTTGATAGCTCTGTTATATAAGATTGTACATTATTTTATTTACACCAGCACACAATGTGGTGCAATATCTGATATATATATATATATATATATATATATATATATATATATATATTGTTTAAACATTATTTTTAATAGAAACTCCTATTTGTTTTTTTGTTATTTTTTAATTAATATTTTCGAGAAATTTTGTTAGGAATATACTTGTCATTCGGAAGGATTCTGGTTCGAATCCTGAATCCAGGATATTCAGAAAAAATATTCAGGGACACGAAAATGGCGTTCGTGTGTCAGATCTCGCTGTGCAGTATGGTGTGTCTAATTCGACAATATCTACTGTTCTAAAACATAAGAATGCTATAAAAGGAGCTGATCTTGTAAACGGAGTGACTGTTATAATAAACAAAGACCGAAGATATTGGAAGAAGTGGAAAATTTATTGCTTGTTTTTATAAATGCGAAACAGTTAGCAGGTGACAGTATCAGTGAAGCATTTATTTGTGAGAAAGCATTAGATATTTATAATGATCTTATTTAAGAGAATGGCTATCACAAGTGGTGAAGGTGATAATTTTGAATTCGAAGCTAGTAGAGGTTGGTTCGAGAAATTAAAGAAGAGAAGTGAAACATAGTACAATTAGGGATTGCACTCAGTTAACTTTTAGAGAATTCTGTAAAAATCATTTCAATATCCTGAATTGTGTTAATCTTATTGATAACGCATGGAACCAAGTGAGTTATAGAACCATGAAATCAGCATGGAAGATAACTTTGGATAGACTGTGTACCAGAAGAAGTCTTTTAGGGATTTTAGACAGCTACAAGTACTGCTGCTATCAAGGAAATTGCTATTGTTGATGATATTGTCCCTATGGGAGAAACGATGTGTCTGAATGTCGACATTGAAGAGCTGTTAGAAGAACCTCGTATTGAGTTTACCACCGAAGAGCTTGTACACCTTCAAAATAAACAGCAAAAGACTTTGGCTGAAGAAATGTCTTCTGAGGCGGAAATCAGGATGTCCCAAGTTTTTTAATCAAAGAAATATGTGCTAAATGGGGTGATGTGCAACGTTTTGTAGAAAAATGATTCGGTTCTCGAACAATTTGTTTTTAGAACAAACTTTTAGAACAAATTATGGTTGAGAACCGAGGTCGCTCTGTCTGTCTGTCTGTCTGTCGCGCTCTCTCTCTCTATATATATACATACATATTTCGGTGAATATGATAGTCAAGGAAAATTTGATGATTTTTTATTGACATTTTCTAGTATTCTTAATTTTTTCCTTGTTTGAAGGGTATAGAGGCCTCGTTTATACTTAGTAAATTGACCTTGTGCCAAACGCGTCCGAAATCCCCACAATTCAAAATATCAGAAGGTTGAAGGTTGGATGTGGAAATGTGGAAGGATAAAATATTTCGGTTTCACATTAAAGTAAAAATTTATTTAACCGAATAACAAAATATTAAGAAGAAATATATAAGTGAAATTTGTTAATTGAACACTATAACATTTGTGAGAAAAATGTTCATAGTGAAAATGCATGCAGTTTTGTAGTTAAAATTGTTCAAAGAGAAATGTAAGTATTTAAAATGTTCCACAGAAGTTTAAAGTTCATGGTTTGATAGTATCAGAATGTGAAATTTTATGTTCCTTCCTTTTTTTGGCAGGTTGGCGACAGGGTGAGAAAGAAGGTAAGACAAATAAAGAAATTGTACTTAGAGTGTTCTGTTGTTGTTGTTGTTTTCTTTAGCAACGTGGAGTAAAAATGAAGAAAAAAATTGGAAGAAAAGGTCGAATGAATCTGTGACGCGACCTTCCGCCCGAGTTGGCTTCTTGAAATTTCTTTTGTTACGTTGGCACAAGGTCCGTCAGTTAACCACTCCCATGCTGGACTCTATTTGATCGGTCACAGAACGTGAAATTAAGTAGTGAAATTTATTATGTGACTGGCTCAGGCAGGCATTTTCTATTTTAGGTGCGAAAAAATATTTGAGTGACGTCACATATAAATTTTCTGTTTCTTATCCAATCAGGATCCAGAATTTTACTTTTTACACTGAAATGAAATTTGCCTTGGTCTGGGTATTTTCAAAATGCTTTTAGTCGTTTGGATCCGATTTTGCAGTGTGCAATTTTACTTTGTGTGTTTTAGTTAACTGTTGGATGATATAGGACTTTTATCCTATAAGGTTAATGGAGTGAAAGAGTACAAAAATTGGCCTTAATACGACCATACAATATGAATCACAAAATACAGGAATCACTCAATTAGTGAGGCGAATGTGTAACACATCACTCAATAAATAGCGGACCTAACTAATAAAACAACAACTTTTAGGCAAAATTCGACTTTATTCATCAACACAGTCTCTTTCTAGAGTGATACACCGATTCCAACGCTTCTCTCACACTTCGATGCCATTTTGTAGAACTATTTTTCTTTGTCCTCAAAATACGACTCAGTTTCCGATATCACTTCTTCATTGGAACAAAATCTCTTTCCCTGGAGCATTCTTTTAAGGTCTGCAAACAGCCAGCTGTCGCTGAGAGTCAGATCTGGAAAATAGGGTGGATGCAGAAACAATTCGAAGTGCAATTCATGTAGTTTTGCCATTGTTGACTCGTGACACGATGCGTTGTCTTGGTGAAAGATCACCTTTTTATTCTTCATTTGTGACCGTTTTTGGCGATTTCTTACTTCATACGGACTGATAATGCTATAATGTTAGCTATTGATGGTTCTTCCTTTTTCAAGGTAATCGATTAACAAAATACCTTGCGCATCTCAAAATACGGAGGCTAAAACCTTGCCTGCTGATGTTGGCGTCTTTAGTTATTTCGGACAGCTTTTACCTGCTGCTGCACACTCAGCTGACTGCCAATTTGACTCCGTGGTGACGTGGTAGCTCCATGTTTCATCCATTGCCACATATTTACGCAAAAACTCCTTGTTGCGTTGAAACAGTTACAAACAACGCTTTGAATCGGCGAAGAGTTGTTGTTTTTGATCGACTGTGAGCAAACGCAGCACCCAGTTTGAACACAACTTTCTCATTGACAAATGTTCATGCAATATGGTGAATACACTGCCTTCTTATATGTTCAACTCCTCTGCTATCTCATGCAACTTCAATTTACGATCGGCCAAAACGAGTTTGTAGATTCTTTTTTTATGTTTTCCGGGACAACTGCTGATTTTGGGCTACCTGAGTGTTCAGCATAATTTGTGTCTGTACCACCGCGTTTAAAGTCAGAATACCACCTCTTAACCGTTGTTTCCGACGGAGCAGAGTCCGAATAACACTTATCAAACCATTGCTTTGCTTGAACAATATTTTTCATATCAGAAAGCAATGATTTATCAACACACAAAATTTAGATTTTTCCATTATTTTGAAAATTTGCAACAGTAGCTTTACTTAAATAACTGTAATTTGTAAACTAATAATCCGACTAGGCCTAACTTTTGTCACGTTCTATTTGAAGGTTAATACATCATAGAAATCATACGGATTTTTAATTAGTAGCGCCATCTATATGTCAAGCCCGGAACTTATTGAGTGATGTGTTACATTAAAAGACACGCACTAATGGAA